>REGO01001390.1:54952-67666 GCA_010120015.1 Rhombomys opimus | reverse complement strand
AGGAGGGCTTTGCAGCCAGTCCTGAAGATACCTGATAAAACAGGATCAGATGAATGGGGAGGAGGTCCCCCCTATCAGTGGACTTGGAAAGGGGCATGGTGGAGATGAGGGAGGAGGGAGGGAGGGACTGGGAGGGAATGAGGGAGTGGGACATGGCTGGGATACAGAGTTAACAAAATGTAACTGATAAGAAAAAAAATTTAAAAATAAATAAAATAAAATAATAGAACCAGTTTATTAAAAAAAAGAGCTACATTATCTGTGTATATTAGCTTAACTATTTAGAATGTCTTTAGGACAAGACCTTCTCCTCTAATAGGCATGATATTAGTGACAAGGTTTCCAGTACTAGGCCTGGTTTTCTGCTGCTGAGAAATCACACAATTACTTACCACCTTGTCATCGCTGCTGTTCACTGGTCCAGTTGGGTAAGAATACTCTTTCCTGTTCCCAGCCCCTACTGTAGCTTGCATAGCATCTTTGAATACTGTTAAACCTAGTCCCCAGGGAGGAGTGTTACATATCAGACCCAGCTAGGGTCTTCCATCTTCTAAATCTGAAGTTCATGGTGTCTTCAGCAATGGAGACTTATCTTCATCTTCTGTGACGTAACCAAGGGTAGCAACAATAGCATGTATACTTACGAGATTCTCTTAGACTCCTTTGAACCACATCAACTACAATTTTTCATGCCTGGTTCTGGGATGTTTATTAGTCTATGTCCATTGTGTGGAGCATTGTTAAACCAAATTTTAATTTTTATGTATAAATAAACTAATATGATTTATATGCAAGTTTGCTAAGTAAAAGAATATGATTTTTATAGATTTTTTCAAACAACCTGTGTTTGAGACTTTTGCCTGCTCACTTTCTATACTTCTGTATTTATGTCTCTCCTACCTCCTCAATTAAAACTGTGCCTGCCCAAGTTTAGAATATATAGTTTTTTAAACAATAAGCAAGAATTTTTCTTGCAATTATTATATAATTAAATATGCAGTTATTGTATAATCAAAACAAATTGGGAGGCTTGCTTACAAAGAGCTTCATTCACTTACTGACCATAACTCTTCCCATCTTCAAACCTTTCACTTTGGTGTTTGCCTTAAGAGATGCCTCAATCTGTGTGTCTTCACTGTTATGAGCTATTAAATCTTCTCAGTTGTTTGTCATGTCACACCAGAAACATTTTCTGCACGTAGTCACTTTGGAAAGTCTGCATTCTAATCTCTGTTGAGCAGAGTGCATGGAATCTTATGTAAGAAGTGGGAAATAGTAAGATCTGGAGAGGACAGGAACTCCACAACGAGAGCAACAGAACCAGAAAATTTGAACACAGGGGTCTTTCCAGAGACTCATACTCCAACCAAGTCCCATGCATGGAGATAACCTAGAACCCCTGCACAGATGTAGCCCATGGCAGTTTAGTGTCCAAGTGGGTTCCATAGTAATGGGAAGAGGGACTGCCTCTGACATAATCTGATTGGCCTGCTCTGTGATCACTGACCCCTGAGGGGGGAGCAGCCTTACCAGGCCACAGAGGATGACAATGCAGCCACTCCTGCTGAGATCTGATAGATGGGGGAAGAAGGAAGGAGAGGGGGACCTCCCCTATCAGTGGACTTGGGGAGGGCCATGCATGAAGAAGGGGGAGAGAAGGTGGGATTAGGAGGGGAGGAGAGAGGAGTTTATGGGGTGATACAAACTGAATAAAGTGTAATTAATAAGTTTTTTTGTTTGTTTTTTAAAAGGCATGTGTTTGGAAACTATCAAGGTGATTTGAAATCTTCTCCCTGATTTTGAATGACTCAGCAGGAAGGTTCCCCTGAGTTTTTCCTAGCAAAGAATTATCCAGACTTTTGCTCTATCTCCAGGGTTGAGCTGTAACTTGAGATTATTGTTTTTCTGTCCTGAGCTCTGAGTTTATACACTCATTCCACTATGGATCACAAAGTGTCACATTACCAGGTTTCTGATATTTGTTCATAGTCTTTTAAAAAGATACACATTCCATTTCCTCCACCACTTACAGGATGTCACTAGAACCATTTCCTCTCAAAGTATAAAGTACAAGAGAGTAAGTCCAGGCTCACTCAGCCTTTGCTTATGAATACATGGGCACATGCAGTTACATCTCTTAATGCAGAACCATTAAGGTTAAAAGCAAAAACCTTTGACCTGCAGAATTTACCACAATGTGTCTCTTGATGTCATTTAAAAATAGGAGTTGAGCTGGTATATTGTTCCCACAGTGTGTGCTAGTTGGCTCAGCTGTCCAATAGGGGCCTTTTGAACCAAGGGAAGATCTCTCTGCAGTAGCAGCACTACTGAAAGATCTGCTTTTACATTTCTAGTTTTGATGGGCCAAACTTAGTGGACCTCCATGTCAGTGAAGGTTCTACCTTAGGCACAGGTTGAGAGCTATGACAAAAGTTTTGCCCTCATTTAATTTATACTTTAGAGTAGTTTGTGTAATTTCTTTGATTTGTATTTTTCCACAAAATATTTCCTTTCTATGTATATAAGGAGTTTTTACAAAACATTGAAAATAGTCTGCTGACAGCTGGACTCTACGAAGAGTGGCTTGGTGTGCTTGACCACCACAAAGAAGAGGAGCAATTCGCTGCTGTAAAAAGGTAATGCCTTGCTAATTTCCTAAACATCAACAAAAATAGACATAATGTTTGCTTAGTCACATTAGAATACATATCAGAGAATTGCTTAGTAAAATTAATTACTGACAATAAAACTGCCAATTGTTTACACACCAGAAAGATATTTTAAGAAGAGTCATATGGTGAGTCACTGTGTCCCATGCTTGTAATCTCAGGATTCATACAGCAATTAAATTTGTTTTTCTTTTTTATTGTTTGTTTCTTTTTTATTGTTTGTATCCCAGCTGTAGGCCCATTCCTCCTCTTCTCCCAATCCTGCCCTCACTTCCTCTTCTTCTCCCATGACCTTCGCCAGTCCACTGATTGGGGAGGTCCTCCTACTCTTCTGCCTGACCTTAGCCTATGATGTCTCATCAGGACTGTCAGCATTGTTTTCCACTGTGGCCTGGTAAGACTGCCCTGCTTCAGGGGAAGTTGATCAAAGAGCAAGCCGTTGAGTTCATGTCAGAGACAGTCCCTGTTCCCCTTACTAGGCAGTCCATTTGGAGACTGAGATGCCATGGGAAACATCTGTGCAACAGTTCCAGTTTATCTCCTTGAATAAAAGACCATTGTGCCCAGCTTTTTTTGTTTCTATTGCTCTCCTTGTAGAGGTCCACTCCCATTCAGGTCTTTCTTTCTCCCCCTTCTTTCATAGGATTCCCAACATTCTGCCCAAAGCTTGGCTAAGAGTCTCAGTATCTGCTTTGATACCCTGCTGCGTAGCTTCAGAGGCCTTCTGTGGTAGGCTCCTGCCTTGTTCCTTGTTTTCACCATCTTCCAATGTCTATCGGGCTGGCTTTGTGAATGAAAATTGAGCATCTTACCCAGGACCCTACTTCTTCCTTAGCTTCTTAGGGAGTACAAGTTTTAGTATGTGTATCCTATATTATACTTCTAATATCCACTTATATGTGCGTATATACCATGTGTGTCTTTGTATTTCTGGGATGGCTCACTCAGGATGATCTTTTCTAGTTCCCACCATTTGCCTGAAAACTTCATTATTTCCTTGTTTTTAATTGCTGAGTAACATCCCATTGTGTAAATGTACCACAATTTCTGTATTCATGCCTCATTGAAGGACATCTGGGTTATTTCCTGATTCTGGCTATTACGAATAAAGCTGCTACAAACATGGTTGAGCAAATGTCCTTGTTGTATACTTGATCATATTTTGGATATATGTCTAGGATTGGTATAGCTGGATCTTGAGTTAGTACTATTCCTAATATTCTCAGAAAGCACCAGATTGATTTCCAAAGTGGTTGTACAAGTTTACATTCCCACCAGCAGTGGAGGAGGGTTCCCCTTTTTCCACATCCTCTCGAGCATGTGTTGTCACTTGAGTTTTTATTCTTAGCAATCCTGATGGGTATAAGGTGAAATCTCAGGGTCCTTCTGATTTGCATTTCCCTGATAACTAAAGATATTGAACATCTCTTTAAGTGTTTCTCTGCCATTCAGTATTCCTCTACTGAGAATTCTGTTTAGTTCTGTACCCCTTTTTTAATTGGATTACTTGATTTGCTGCCGTTTAACTTCTTTAGTTCTTTATATATCCTAGATATTATCCCTCTGTCAGGTATAGGGTTGGTAAAGATCCTTTCCCAGTCTGTAGGCTGTCGTTTTGTTCTGATTAGAGTGTCCTTTGCTTTACAGAAGCTTTTACGTTTCATGAGGCCCCATTTATTGATTGTTGATCTTAGAGACTCTGCTGTTATTGTTCTGCTCAGGAAGTTGTCTCCTCTTGTCAATGAGGTCAAGGCTCTTCCCCACTTTTTCTAATAACAGGTTTGTGTGTCTGCTTTTATGTTGAAGTCTGGTATCCACTTGGACTTTAGTTTTGTGCAGGGTGATAAATATGGATCCATTTGCATTTTTTTCATGTAGACATCTAAATTTGGAGAAATATTCCAAGAACATTCCTACTTTCATTTTATTCTCATAAAATAATTAATAAGATACAATTACTCTGTACCCATTCTTTACTTTTTAAATCAATGAGTAAAATTTACTATTTGAAAATAACTTGTTGTTGGGTTCAGTCTTCTAGAAAAAGTTCTTCACATGAATGCCCTTCTCATCATAAAACTGTTCAGAATATTACACACAATTGATAAAAATTCAGAAAAGAATTTGATGTCCAGTGATTGGTAAGCTAGATGCCTCGCCCCGATTTTGCTCTGGAGACCAGGTTCAGGATTCAGGGAGAATATTACCAGAAAGGTAATGATACATATATTTAGGCATAAGGTTAACAAGCTTTTACAAAGAGAAAGGAACAGAGGATTATCTTGAAAGTGTGTTTTGGTTTTGTTTTGGTTTTAAATAAATATACCCTTGAATTATGTTCCCCTGGGGAGGAAGAATCATTTGTGCATTTTAAGTAATTAGACTGAAAGTGGCTATTTGAACTCAATGATTCTGTCTTTTGTCAGTGAGGATTTAAAATATTTTACCCTTAAGCTAACCCACTGAGAGTAAATGCTGTGAAATGATACAAAATCATGGGTGCTGGGTCCAGCAATCAAAACTGAATCCTCATGTTATCAGTGAAGAATGTGTGAACTTCTACTTGATTCCAAGGTGGTTTCCTCAACTAACAAAGGCAATATGATTCCTTTTAACAGATATGGTTGCTATTAGGCCTTGATAGTGTGATTAGTTAGTTGCTAATTATGGTTGGTTTAGAGAAATTCTGGTGAACGTGTTTTATGGTACATACATTTCATATACTATAATTTAATACCTGAATTTGTAGAATATATATATATATGTAGAATATATATTTATATATATAATGGTTATTTGATTCTCGGTATTTGATTTTTTGAGTTATTATTAATTGACCAAATGCTTTTGGACCTGTAAGGAGTACATTAGAGGAAAGCATAACTCAGAAAAATTTTTTCCTCGTGTTGTGCAGAATGAAAGGCCAGGAGAAAAAGATAGGGTCCCTAAAACTGGCATTGCAGAAACAGACTTACCCAGTTCTCTCCAAAAAGGCCTTATTTCAAATGCCTCTCAATACAGCGGTCCTGTGGATGAAGCTTTTACCATTGAGTCTGCACTGAGCAATCAGAGACTCATGACTGCTGCTGCTTAGTTTGTTTTGCCTCTTCTTCCTTTAAAGCACCGAATGGGACCTTTCAATAGGACGGTGCCCGCATTCAGACGTGCTACATTCCCTTCTGAGTTGAGTGTTTCTATGAGCATCCTTTCCCAGCATGCTCAGCCATGTGAGTGACAAGTGGAATTAAAATTACTCAGGTTGACAGTATATACTAGCCATCACAATAGGAAAACTGGGAATCATCCTGTTGTGTAGTATTGCACTGTGATGATCATATTTTAACATCTGATCTCAAAATCAACTTTTAAATTTCTAAGAAAATCCCCCCTTTATCTCATAACAGCTGACTCTCAGAATTTTGCACTGCATGTTTTTAGGCTACAAGACTCATATATCAAATGTGATTTCAAGACCCTCTGTATTTGCCCCATTTCTGTCACAGGTTTTGTTTGTCACTTTTCTTATTAAAAACTCAAGACATATATTTGGAGAAGACATGGTTCTAGTTTACTACGAAACTTCATTTTGTAATTCATACAAAGAGAAAACTACCGGTTCTCTGCAAAATCTAACCGATGACAGGGGCAGAAAAGAGACAGAAGAACCAGACAATTTCTCCCTCAGTGGGATGACATGCCCCACAGATAGTGACACAGTACCCAGAGGTCTAACTGTTCCTCCTGACAATGAGGGGATTAAAGGTAAGTATAGAAGTTCTATTATTGTTAATTTTTTCACCTCTTGTTTTAATGTTTCTTCACAAATGGTGACAATACTAAAGTACAGACAAGGAATAATAATAATGTTGCTGCCAACAATATAAATATGGAATTATACATTAAAAATATTTTATGTTTTAAAAACAAATTTGATAGTCAGTCTGCAGGTCTCTAGTAGGGTGGGTCTCTACATTCCTGAAGGTGCTCCCCTTTATCCCTTATCCCAAGTTCTCCATATCTGCCTGTTCTTCCTCTCACGGAAGGTCCAGGAGATCCAACAGAATCAAAACATCTTCCTCCACAAAAGCCACCTCGGTCCAAGAAAGAGCAACCTCAGAAGCCACCTTTCTCTCCACATCTGAACATTCCTCCAGGTCCACCAGGGTCCATAAGTCCTCCTCCTCTTCCTCACATGCTATCAGACCCACAGTCATCATCCAGAGGTGGGAAGGGTGGCAGAAGGAAGTTCTTGGTCTTAGGGGTCTTACACTGATTGCATTCTATTCCTCAGCAAAGTTCTGGTTTCCAGAGCACATACTGGGATACTGGCACTCTCCAGCTCAGGGCTGGACTAATCCTCTTCCAAAGGGGCTTCCCTCTTGAGCCTCTGGTTTCTTTCAGGATGAAGTCTCCTCTGTCTCCTCCACAGCCTCTCCTTTAGCCCATGTGTCATCCAAAACTTCCTTGGCCACCAGGATCTCCACAATATCACTGCTTGATTCTAATACCTTTATGCATTGCTTTCAAAACAAAAAGTGGAATTTACTGACTAAACCTAAAAGTATGAGCAATGTGCAACTAGCTATCAAGTGCCTCATGATGTAATCTCATTATTATAAATGTTACCATATTGGTTTTTTTCTGTGTGTTTGTGGTGAGTCAGAAGATATGCATGCTATAAATTGAAAGGGGAATTCAACACTTAACTGAGTTCAATTAGGATATACAGTGATTGCCTTTTTTTTCTTAGATTCTGAGACATCTAACCAAATATCATCAATAAATATTATGGCTACAACTGTATCTCATGCAAACAATGAAAATGTACGTGTAACTCCACCAGCACCCAATAGAAAATGCTTCCACCTAATTCCCCAATAAAGTAAAACAAAGCACTCTAGATATATTGAATTATAAGACTGAACAAGCTCAGAGGCAATGCTATTACAGGAGACTCCAGAATAATATGGAGGTTAAAGAAGCTGGAAGATTTTACAGTTGGGAACTCAGAGGGAACTCAGTTTCATAGACCCATTTCTCCATCTAGTTGGTGGGTTTGTACTCAGCTGAATTCAGTGGGAAACATGGGAACACGATACATTTGTTTTTCAATTTTGTTTAATTGTATGACTCAAATTCACTGGGTTATATTTATTGAAAACATCATTTTAAAAGAATCTCACCCTCATGGATAGGCTATCTAAATATTCATATTTGTGATAAAATAATTAATTAAGAACACAGGTCCCCCACCAAGTATGTGGAGCAGGATAGCTCTAGAGACCCAAAATTAACTTACCAGTATAATGGAAGGCAGGTTGCCATTCTTACAGATACTCGTGAGAGACCTGCTGATCAGGTGTCCCCCAAATAATCCTGACTGAGAGGGAGAAATCGCACCCATAGTGGGGAAGAAAGTGAAGATCAGTGACCAGCAAGGCAGGGCTGTACACTCAGGTACTTTAAAGGTACAGGAACACCTGGAGTTTTCCTATCTCTATCCTTGGGACCTCAAAACATGGCTGACCCTTCACAGCTCAGAAATCATTGAAATGAATCAGCCTTTACTGAATTATGAATATGAAAGTTGGTTGTGGTTTTACTGCACTCGTTAGTCCTGAAACAGTTTGGGGCTATTTAGTAAGAAGAGAAGGTATGCTCATTTTAAGCATAAGGTAATTTGATGTCTCTTTTGCTTACCCCAGTAATTGATTTCTCCAATTTTTTTGTTCGTTTATTTATTTTTACTTATTAATTCATTTATTTTCTCATTTATTTTGAGACTTGTCTATATTTGACACCCACTCTAGTCTCTAACCAAAGGCCCTACTGCATAATTCTGAGTTCTGAGATTCTACGTATGTACCACCAATGCTCACACATCTCAGTGTCTTTTGAAACTGAGGTGTATGTGTGACCAAAAAAGGTAAGTGGATCTCTCGGTTTCTGTCTTTGTGAACAAAGCCCTTATTGTGATCTAGGAGTTGGAAAGGTCATTGCTGTTAAAGAACATACATTTCATGGCTACTACATGCAGAACTCTACACCTTTCATTCCAGTCTTAGGTGAGAAAACACAAGCTCCTCCTCCTGGGATTTACAATTGAGCCAAGATTCTGGAGAGGTGATAGGGTGGAACTCTCTTAAGGTAGTAGGCTCTAAACCTTGGTCCTCAAACTTCCTAATCCTGTGACTCTTTAATAAGGTTACTCACATTGTGACCCCAACCATAAAATTAATTGGCTACTTCTTCATAACTGTAAATTTGCTCCTGTCGTGAATTGTAATGTAAATATCGGATTTGCAGGGTATCTGATATGTGACCCTTAAAAGCTTAACAACCCACAGGTTGAGAACCACTTGTCTAAACTGTTATTTTTCAACAAAATGCTTATCAGTAATTTCTCTAGTAGACATGGGCCTTTACAATTCTTGTTTATTTCCTAAAAATAAGGACTTCATCAGAAAGTTAAAAGGAAGCCTCCTTTGTTGTGAATTATATGATGAGTGGCTTAAAGTTCTCAATGAAAAAGATTTGTGTCAAAGGATTTCTGCTATCCAAAGGTAATGTTGCATTAAACACTTGGGAAACAACACAAAGATAGAAGCAATACATTTCTTGAGGTATTATTAGCTTGTATTTAAAAATTACCCACTTGAAATGATGATCCATGCCAAGAGGGTTCATTTTTCACACATATGTAGTCACTTCTTGAGCAGATGCATTGCTCAGGCAACAGCATTGCCTCATGCTGGCAATCCCACCACTTGGGAGATTATTGCCACAGTTTAATGGTTATGGATTGGAGGAGAGCCTTGGTTACATAGCTGAGTGCAGGCCAGCCTAGAATGTTGGTTCACATCCTGTGTGAGAGAAATTAAAGAAGTATGTGTGTGCAATACCTGTATGTTATTTCTGTTCAAATATTATTACCATGGAATAGTTAAGGGTATTTCACATGCTGAATAGATGTCACTGCTTTGTTTCACTGCTTTGTTTTCAGCTCCTCCTATTCATCAGATTCTAGTATGCCACAAAAGTGTTACTGGGTTTATATTAAATTATAAATTGAATGTGTCCTCATGGTGGCTATACAGATGTTTACAGTGCTGCTTAATAAATCCGGATATTTCCATTGTCAGAACCCACATGATGGTTTGCAACAATCTAGGTTCCAATTCTAAGGCTTCTGACACTGTCTTCTGGGCTCATGGGCACCAGTCACACATATGGTGCACAGATATTAATACACAATTTTTAAAATTTCCTATGATTCCACACAGAGACTTGATTGGCAGAAACTATTCTAGGAAATATTTTTGGCTCTGCATTTTTTTAATTTTGAATTTGATTACAAAGTGAGCTGGTCTATCAAACATTTACCCTGAATTTTCATTTAAGTTAGAGATTGATAAATAACTTTCCCTGTAAGTGAAACAGCATAAAATCCTTATTTTTTTCTATTTTTAGTCTTTTATTGAAGATGCCACAACCAAATATGATTCTTTTGAAGCACTTTATGCATTTGTTATGCAAAATTAAAAGTCGTTCTTCCATTTGGTTTGTGAACACTTATATTATAGCACATTGCATAGCTCATAATCTTCTATGGAAGGATACTCCTAACTACTCAATGTACGAAACAGATTCCTCAAAAAGGGTAAGTGGATCTCTCGGTTTCTGTCTTTGTGAACAAAGTCCTTATTGTGATCTAGGAGTTGGAAAGGTCATTGCTGTTAAAGAACATCTTAGGATTGCATTCTTTTGGAATGGAAGAAGTAATGATCTACTTCGGGGAGGTTGGGAAGGGACATTGTTAATGTGGTTAGAAGTTATGAATCATCTCTCATTAAGTGGTTTTGAAAACACAATTAACTTGAAGCATAGAGACAAAAGATGATAAAAAGAGATCATGAGTCTCAACAAACTAAAAATCAGGACTGTGGACCCTCGTGGAAAACATTGATGTATAGAATTGGACACATATTCCAAAGTAGTTTTCTCATCCCTGGGATTGGCCCTTCTCCCCATTTTCTCTGGTCTTCAGTCACACTTTCCTGTTTGAATAGCACACATAAGAACCACTGCAGCGGGGGAGCCAAGATGGCGGCGCCGGGAGAGCACCATGTCTGAGAAGCAGGACAGCACTCTCCATGCAGCGACCAGGAGACTGAACTCTGGGCCCCAAAACCACAGCAGTCATGTTTCCCAGGTGAGGGGAGGTTCCCACGGCCTGGGAATCGGTCGGGTCCACTCTCGGCTGCCCAGCCAGAACCCGGAAGAGTTCCCCGGTGGCGCGGGCTTTGAGTCTCCGGGCTGGTGCCTTAAGCTTCCGTGTCCCCATTACTTTCCCAGGCTGATCCGTGGGAACAAGGGCGCCTGAGGCTGGGAGTCCCAGTTGCGGGGGGACCCCATGGGGAAGCAAGGTTGGGGATCTGATCGCAGGTCACCCAGTCTTTCCCTGGAAGGTCTCTAGGACAGCCGTTGCCCGCCGCCATCAAAGCTGAGCTCCTGCGGCGCACGGAGAGCTGCACGCTCAGCTCAGCGGCCCCAATACAACCAGGACTGGGAACCCCTGCCCAGAGAGGACCCCACAGAGAAGGAAGAAACCATGCTGCTGGGGTCACCTAGGGAAAGTCTAGCAGACTGCAGATCGCAAACAGGCGAGTACGCCCAGCCATCACAGATCTGGGCCCAAACAGGGAGCACAGAGTGATTGGAAACTCAGCTCCCACAGACTAGCGGGTGGGCACATGCTCTGCCAACCCAGAGGCCTGCTTTATACCAACTACTCCTTACAGACAGAACTGTGTGCCCCAAGACACCAGAGAAGTACTCACCCGCCACAGATTACCTCTTGGGTTCTGGGGCACAGAGCTCCAACCTCAGACCTACAAAAGAACGGGAACCCTGAGATCAATCCCCAGATACTGCTCCAAGGGGCAGCCAGTTATCCCTAACAAAACCGACCAAACCATGGGACACACAGGTTACAGCAGCTGATCACTAAATTTACAACAAGAAATCCAGAAAAAGGGCAGCTGTCTCCAGGACTTCTCCCAGTGAGAGGAGAGCCCTCTTGACTAATCAGGACCACAGTTACCACCCAGGTCTCTATGCCTGAGGTGAGCTGTAGCAACTCCTGAAAAACACCGGACATCCAGGGACTATACCCAAAAAGCTGGGAAGGCTTACTTCAGGAAAAACCATCTTCCTGCCAAAGGGATTCTCTCCATACAAGAGTCCAGAAACAACCAGAAACTAAATTCAAACAACTAAGATAGCCCAATGGGTAGAGGACAGTGTAAAAGTTCAACAAACAAAAGCCAGAGCATTATGGCATCTCCATAACCCAGTTATCCAGGGGCAAATAGCCCTAGACACCCCAGCATAAATGAAATTCAAGGAGACCACCTAACATCTATGCTCACAAAGATGATAACAGAGGAAACAAACAAAATACGAAAAGAAATAGAAGAACCTGCAGCCAAACAGTTTGTGGCCTTTAGAGAGGAAATGCTTAAATCACTGAATGAAATAAAAGAAACAGTGGATTGTTTAAACAAACAGCTAAAGGAATTGACAGAAAAACATGAAAATAAAGTCAGACAGGGAAAGGAAACCAACAAAATAGCTCAAAACCTGAAGATAGAATTAGAAAAATTAAAAAAAAAAAACACAAATGGAAGAAATTGTGGAGAGAAAGAACTTAGGGAAGAAAGCAGGAAATACAGAGGTTAGCATAACCAATAGGCTACAAGAAATAGAAGAAAGAATCTCAGGGGTGGAAGATACAATGGAAGAAATATATGTATCTGTCAAAGAAAATGTTAAATCTAAAAAATTCCTGACACATACCGTCAAAGAAATTCAAGACAACATAAAAAGACAAAACCTAAGAATAACAGGAATAGAGGAAAAAGAAGATTCCCTGCACCAAGGCCCAGAAAATATTTTCAACAAAATCATTGAAGAAAATTTCCCCAACTTAAAGGAGAGGCAAATAAGAATACAAGAGGCCTATAGAACACCCAATAAATTAGAC
>REGO01001390.1:35995-49082 GCA_010120015.1 Rhombomys opimus | reverse complement strand
GATTGTTCAAGGTTCCTGAATAAACTTCATTGAGAAGAACAAAAAAAAAGTCAGAAAGGAGAGGAGGACCTCCCCTATCAGTGGACTTGGGGAGAGGCATGCATGCAGAAAGGGGGGGAGGGTGGGACCGGGAGGAGAGGAGGGAGGGGCTTATGGGGGGATACAAAAGGAATAAAGTGTAATTTATATAAGTTAAATAAAAAATTTAAAAAAAATAGAAAAAAAAGAACCAGTGCAGCTCCTCTGTTAGGTAGCTTTTCATTTCTAAAGCAACAGACCAGTAGAACTGCGCTTATAAAAATGAAACATGTATTTTAGTAAATTATTGTGTGTGCTAACCTTCTGCTTTCATGTAATTTTGCATTTATCAACTTTTCTTAGTACCTTGAATGCCCAAAGAAATTCCATGAATTCCATGCAATTAAAGTGACACATTACTTTGAGCTACCATGAGGTGCTGAGAATCCAGTCTGATGCTCTGGAGTAGCAAACAGCGCACTTAACAGTGAACCATAATTCTAGCACCAAAATATTTATTTTAATTTATGTAAATCACAAATGAAATGTTTATGCATTTTTTGTTTGGAAATTAGTTTTATGTTGCCTGCATGTAGGTTGTGCACTGCTTGCATTGTGGTGCCCTTGGAAGCAAGGAGATGACATTGGATCTCATAAAACTGAAATTACAGATACTTATGAAATCACAGGTGCTGAGTTTTCTTAGATAGCTGCCAACGAACATAACTTCTGACACATCACTTACATATCAGTTTACTGTAAACGTCTTTCATCAAGGAATTTACTTTAATTTGCTTTGCTGACTCTCAAATTTATTATTGATAAGCTTACTGTTATTTTTTTTTATTAAGAGCCTGAGAGGAATACTTCATGTGGTGGGAGAAAATTCCTGAGAAGAATATATATGCTCACCTGTAAACAAAAAAGTAGATTGAGAGACAGGAAGAGAGAAAGATAGGAATCCTACATTCCTTCTAATGCCAGAGCTGCATAACATTTGCTGCACAGCGGAGCTTACCTGTTAAAACATAATTCCCAGGAAAACAGCCTTAAAGATTTAATGATTAGCATATACATCTCGTGAGGAAATAAGTCACTAAGAAGTCACTAAGAAGTTGGACATAATAGATTTGAAAACAGAAAAGGTACAAAGTTCTGCAGGAATAGGACTAAACTTTAAAACTGAATAAAATTTAAAAATGTAACTAATATTAAAAATATAACAAAAAATTAAAAAAGTAATACCCTAATGTATGGATGCAGACTATTAAGACCCATTTTATGTTCTGTGTCAAAATGAGAGACAAAAACATTTTAAGAAAGCATGGAAACAGAACACCAACAGCACAGACTCTAAGAGCAACAATCAATAAATGGGACCTCATGAAACTGAAAAGCTTCTGTAAAGCAAAGGACACCATCATCAAAACAAAACGTCTTCCTACAGACTGGGAAAGAATCTTCACTAACCCTTTATCTGACAGAGGACTAATATCCAGTATATACAAAGAACTAAAGAAGCTGAAAAGCAGCAAACCAAGTAATCCAATTAAAAAATGGGGAAGAGAGCTAAACAGAGAATTCTCGACAGAGGAATATCGAATGGCAGAGAAACACTTAAAGAAATGCTCATCCTCATTAGCCATCAGGGAAATGCAAATCAAAACAACCCTGAGATATCACCTTACACCCATCAGAATGGCCAAGATGAAAAACTCAAGTGACAACACATGCTGGAGAGGTTGTGGAGAAAGGGGAACCCTTCTCCACTGCTGGTGGGAATGTAAACTGGAAACCACTCTGGAAAGCTGTCTGGCACTTTCTAAGACAATTAGGAATAGTGCTTCCTCAAGACCCAGCTATACCACTGCTAGGTATATACCCAAAGCTTGCTCAAGTACACAAAAGGGATACTTGTTCAACCATGTTTATAGCAGCTTTATTTGTAATAGCCAGAACCTGGAAACAACCCAGATGTCCATCAACGGAAGAATGGGTACAGAAATTATGGTATTTCTACACAATGGAATACTACTCAGCAATCAAAAAGGAGGAAATCATGAAATTTGCAGGCAAATGGTGGGATCTAGAAAACATCATTCTCAGTGAAATATCCCAGAAGGAGAAAGACAAACACGGTATATACTCACTTAAATAGACCTATAAGATATGATAAACATAATGAAATCTATACACCTAAAAAAAGATAATCAAGAGAGCGGACATGGGGTAAGATGATCAATCCTCGTTTAGAAAGACAGATGGGATGTGCATTGAATGCATGACAGGAGTCTACTGAGCGCATCTGAAAGCCTCTAACTAGCAGTGTTTTCAAAGCAAAGACTCATGACCAAACCTTTGGCAGAGTACAGGGAATCATAAGAAAGAAGGGGAGTTAGTCTGATGGGGAAAGGATAGGAGCTCCACAAAGACCAAATATATCTGGGCACAGGGTCTTTCTGAAACTGACATTCAACCAAGGACCATGTATGGATATAACCTAGAACCTCTGCTCAGATGTAGCCTGTGGTAGCTCAGTAACCAATTGGTTTCCCAAAGTGAGGGGAACAAGGACTATTTCTAACAGGAACTCAATGAAGATACCTGATAAAACAGGATCAGATGAATGGGGGGAGGTCCCCCCCTATCAGTGGACTTGGAAAGGGGCACAGAGGTGATGAGGGAGGGAGGGAGGCACTGGGAGGGAATGAGGGTTCGGGGCACGGCTGGGATACAGAATTAATAAAATGTAACTGATAAAAAAAAGAAAGCATGGGGAAAGCATGGGTGTATGCCTTCTTGCCAAGGAGGTGCAGGAGAGCTGGCGCCCTGGTGCAATAGTTTTCAGGAGAGTTGGCAAGCTGACTAAGCTACCACCAGATCCAAGACTTTGAGCTGGCCCACCCCAACATCTCCATCTATGAACTGTTGGAACATGTGAAGAGGCTGGTCCAGTACACAGAAAGCTACTGGATATCCATGACTACGGGAAACAGGAGGTTATCCAGAATATCTGAGAGGAGTCTCTTGGAGGATCTATCATTGATGGTGTAGCACAAAGCCATAGGTTTTGAGACCCAGAGCATTAATCCATTTCAGTGAACATTTGCAAGTTGAGTTCTTTGAGCAAAAGAATATATTGTGTGGCACAGAGTGGCACAACACAGCATACATGAAACAATTTAGTGATATATATATATATATAATTTTTCATTTTTTTGTGAAATTTACAAGGGTAGAGAGCAGAAATGGAAGTATTGGGAAATGAGTGTGTTTATGGTACATGATGGAAAATTCACAAAGAATCAATGAAATCATATGTTAAAAAAAGAAAGAAAAGAAATAAAAAGAAAGCAAGGGGTATATTTGACTAGTAGTTTTCAGGAATTAGGTGCACAGGACAGAAGTCATGGCACTGTGACTCACAATGGAGTAGTGCAGCACAGGGAATGACTGTCACATCCAGGACTATACTTGGCTCTATTCAACTACCAAGCTGTTGGCAACCTAAAATCCAAGCCTGTAGTAAAATTCACGTTCAGGACAAAAGGAGCAATGAAATACATTTTCCACTCTTAACCACTATTAATGATTCTCTTTTCATAAGCAGTTCTATTCAAATATTTTCCTTTTTATAAATTTTCAATTAAATTTTTATTTTTATATTAATTACAGTATATTCACTTTGTATCCTAGCTATAGCCTCCTTCCTCATTCCCTCCCAATCCCATCCTCTTTCCCTCATCTCCTCCCATTCCTCTCTCCAAGTCCACTGAGAGGGGAGGTCTTGCTCCTCTTCCATATGACCTTAGCTTATCATGTCTCACCAGGATTGGCTTCATTGTCCTCTTCTTTGGCCTGGCAAGGTTACTCCCCCACCCGCCCCAGTGGTTGGGGTTGTCAAAGAGCCAGCCACTGGGTTTATGTCAGAGATAGTCCTGACTATCTCTGCTAGGGAACCCACTGGGATACTGAGCTGCCATGGACTACATCTGAGCAGGGGTTCAAGGTTATATCCCTGAATGATCCTTGGTGGATTAGCAGTCTCAGAAAAGACTCCTGTGTGCAGATATTTTGGTTCTGTTGCTCTCCTTGTGGAGCTCTGTCCTCTTCAGGTCCCACTCTCTCCCCCTTCTTTCATGGATTTCATAGATTCCTGCAGGAAATATCTAAGCTAATTGCAGCATGGGAATTCACTTAAAAGGCCCTGGGGAAAAGCAGGCTTGAAGGACTTTGCATTTCCACATTGTGAAATCACGTTGTTTTTCAAAATCATTCAATATTTGAAATCTTGAGATATGTAGGAAACAATATGAAGAGACTGGTCAAGCTGAAGTTTTATCACAAGGACACAACTCATCTAAATTTTGGAAACCAAGAGATATCACTTAGATAACAAATCAGTAATGGAGAAGAGTGTCTAGAATTAAACAGTGTCCCAAGGGAGGCACTGAAAGCAGTAGGAGAATCAAAAGAATATAGGAGAGTATAGGGACGTGTAGCCGACAGGAAGACACAGTTCCAGAAGTGGGGAGGAGTCACCTACACAAACACTACAAGAAATCAAGGAAGATGGACACAGACGAGTGTCTACTGTGTTTGGTTAACTGAATGACACCACAACTGGTGACATTTTGAGTCTCTATTTTATCTCATTTGGGTTCTGTATCCCATTTGTGTTTTATCAGTAGATTAAAGCTATCCCACTACATTTGATGGTGAAAAAAATCACAAATATATTCCCTTATGTGGTCAGATATGAAAACAAAGAAGGATAACTATTCTGAACTACTTGTGTGTTTAATAAGACAATCATCTCAGTATGATAGCCCAGAAAATTATTTCTTTTCTACCTTGTTTAAGGGTGGTCAAATATTTTTGGTTTTGAACCTAGACTTAATCAGCTGAGCTGGGAGGAGGTCCTCCCTATGAAGGGACTACAGAAAGGGCATGGGGGAGAAGAGAGAGGGTGGTGGGTATGAGGAGGAGATGAGAAAGGGGGCTGCAGTAGAGAAAAATTAGAATAAATTTTAATAAATATAATTTTAAAAACTGGTCAAATATAAAATTAGACGCATAATTGAAAGAAACATAAAACATAAAAGTTCAACAGAAACAATCATTTCTCTGAGGATATTGAAAATTTTCCTTTTCTTTATACCATATTTTACTGACTGTATATTAAATACGTCATACTATTCTTAGTCATTTCATGGGTTCATACCTGTATATAGTATCTACTAATTTTTTTGTCATTTCAAGACTCTGATATCAAATTTGTAAAAAATGTGAAATGGCAGAATCTTGTTGCTGCATTGTTGGTTTACAGGTTACCCTTATAAAGATCGTCATTGAACATTTTCCAAAGATCTTTGAAGAGGATACTACTAGACTTAATAAAGATATGCAAAGGAGTATTGAGGAGATAAAGAATCCCTCTGGTTTAGAACCTGCTGTTGATACACCTTGTGATAAGGCTGATGCCATTGAAGAAAGTGAGAAAAACTTTCCTAATGATAATACTCAAGGAATAAAGATTATAGCTCTTCCTTCTCAGGAGGAAATTCCTACAGGTAACAGGAAGCTTTAAGTAATAATTAGATGACATCATTTCCTGATTTCACAAAACTGTAAATAGCATCACAGCAGTACTGGCACACACCATGGTATTGTGCATGGGGAAAAGTCTTTTTAAACAGCAGTGTTACTAAAAATATTAATATAAATGTACCTACATGCATATGCTCTTAAACACATATACACACATACATGTTTATATACACAGATATGCATATATATATATATGCAATGTGACAGATGTCCTCCTAATTTATCCCCTGAAATGATCCCTGAAATTATTACTTTTGGAAACATCACTTAGAGACAATGAATTTGATTCAAAAATCCCTCAAACATCTGGAAAGTAAAGTCCTGTGCCAGTCTCAACAAACTGTGCAATTCTTCTGCAAAAACACTAATGTTGGTTTGATTCCTTATGAGCGATCAATCTTAGCAAATGCTTAGCATTACGTAACTATTGCATTCACAGGATCCACTACAACAAATATGTGAAGAATGATAAATAGGCTAAAACATACCTGAGTCAACAATTAGCACCTCTCAAAATCAGATATATGGTAAACACAAGAAATGTTCTGTGTAGAGTTGTGGAAATAGACTGAAAAACTCATTTTATCTGAATTGAGCTGAATCTGTCATCTGAGAATGTTTTTAATGAAGATGATATTTTATGTTTTATTTGACAGTGAATATTGGAACAACAATTGATCACCTGGTGGAGGATGATAATTGAAGAAGCTTTTGGAACGTTCAAGCTTTGTTACTACCCTTCATTTTCTTATTAAACTGAATAATGGAATCCCCACAATTTCATTTGCCTCCATCCTCTCCTTCCTCTTATCTCTTATTATAAGACATTACTAATATTTTTCCATTTCACTGTATTATTATTTACAATGTTTCACTTCTATTTCATTTATACTTCTTGATCTTGGTTACTCAGGGACCTGCGCTCATGTGATAGACCCACCAGAATCAATTATTAATCTTATTCCAAACTCTCATCAGAATGGCATATTAAGCTCTGCTTAATAAATGAAAGCTGAGGATTTATCTGGCCAAATTATTTCAGACTCTAGACACAAAAGATCCCCAGTGGCAAAGAATCAACCAGGAGATTATACCACAAAACCTGACTCAACCTGGGCATTATAATAACACTTTTATTTTTAAGTTATTTCTTATTGCTGTGAAAAGGTGTTCTAAAATATTATTTATATTAGAAATACATTTGGCTCAGGGTTTGTGGGCTCATTGCATGGTTATAGGGCAGGTCTGATGTCAGGAGGTCGCAGCAAGTGAAGTTGCTTACCTAATTACGAAGCAGAGGACATTGGCGGTTCAAATTCACATTCTGTGTATGCATTACAGAAATCACGCTTGTAATTTCACAGCATTAAATTATATTTGTTATACTTTTCTCACAGTGATTACATAATCCAAGTGAAGACATTTTTACCAGTGACTGCTTTTTTTCCTATACTGATAATAATCATGCCATCACCCAGCATTTCCTCACAGTATCTGCTGCCTATCATCTAGTTACTTGTGAACTATTATGGTATCATGGCTATATCTGCTCATCTTTGGTCAAGTCCATGGACCCTTGTTTCATACAGTACTTATAATCTTGCCTAGGCAATAAGACAAATGAAGGAGATTAAGGTTATACAAGGTGGAAATTAAGAATCAAATATTTTTATCTGAAAATTATGATAGTAAATATAAGTGACCCTAAAACATTCCAACAGAAAACTCATACAGCAGGTAAACTCTTGCAACATGTAGCAGTGAACAAAGTTCACACACACACACAAAATGAACAACACTCCTATATATAAATCACAAACTTCCTGAGGAGAAAATCATGGAAATAAAAACATTCACAGTAGCCTCAAATATCTTGTGGTAACTAACAAATAAGTGAAAGACTTGTATGATTGAAAAACAAAACAGCACAATCAAACAAAAACACTCTAGGACATTGAGGAAAGAAACTTTCATCTTAATGTTGGTTGTAAACATTTTTTGTTTCTGTGACTCAGTACGGTTGGTATATCAAGGGACTGCTCAACTCTTAAAGGGTAGAAACATATTGCCCTAGATATAATTGATCCCCCCTCCACACTGGCATCTAGGCATCTATGTTTGGAATGATAATTAAGTCTAAGGGCTAATTTCTGGTTTCTCTTGGTTTGTTGGATGTTCTTTGATTCTGTCATCACCCTGGATTTTCAGAGTGTTTGGTGGCTCTGTTATCTAGTAATGTCTTTTTCCTGAATGTTGTAACCAGTGGGGGTTCTAGGTAAAATATGTTTCTGGGTATTGGGAGCTGACATTTAGAAATGGGGATAGGCTAAGCTTCTGAAAGAGCTCATAGGAGGAAGCAAACATGAATTTTACCTCCTTTGAATGGAGGTAGGCAGTGGAAAGGTTTCTATACAGATGGTCTGCTATAGAGATGAGGAGACTGGGCATTTGGATGAAGAAGAAGAAAAGGAAGAGGAAAGGTCTACAGAGCAACTATGTGCTTCCCTGGCAGTAGTAGCCTGCAGTCTATCAGGGAAGGCCTTGCTAGAGTTGGGGGCTGAGATAACACAACAGGTGTGTAGAGGTAAGTTAGGAGGGGAGGTCTGAAGGATCCACAGGAGATGTAGAAGGGGAGAAGAACAGGCTGAAGCTGCTGTGTTGCATCCCTTGGGATTGACTGGGGATTGAATATGGAGGGTACTTGGCAGTGGTGATGCTCTTCTGTTGGCTTTCCTGTTTCCCTTAGTGACCAGCATTAAAAATCAATCATAGTCTTCTTTGAGACAGACAATAGGCAAGCCACCAAATTATATGCAGTGGTCCTCGACCAATGAATGCATAAGGAAGATTAAATTGTAAAACATATACAACATACAAGCAAAACTAAAGTGTATGAAGTGATGTCCAAGTTCAAAGGTGAATTAAGCAATTATTTACATTTGTTAGGTTAGTTAGTACTAGTGTGAGGGATAAGTACACAAGCTGACAGGGATGTAGGCATTTGTGGACTTGTTTCTTCCATCAGTGTAGACTTATAACCTATAATAAAGGGCAAACTGGATGCTCTAAAATAGCTGTCATGCTTATAAATGAATCCTGTGTTTTTGAGTAACTACAAAACCTGCACACACAGAAAACCTTGTAAACTTTGAATGGTTTCTTTTATGTTGATTGCTGAATATTGTTAAAGGAATTAAACAGTGTACACTTCCTGAAATATATGTAAATAAATACTTTAAAAAAGTAATCTCAACATCTTTACTCACTCAAAATACATTAGTTACACAAGCAAACTTTCAGCCTTATCATTACAAATTATATAAAGGCTTCTTCTGCCCAATTAAATACAATTAATTCCCTTATACAATCTGTCAATAATCCAGATTTATCTTCAACTGCACTTACATATTCAACCATTCCTTTTATTGGCATGTAGGTGTTTCACTTAAAATTCAACACAGAGATTCCATACTTTGAATTTATAAAGATGACAAGAATCTTGTATTCTTGCAGGATATTTGATCCCATTGCGAATCCCTTTAATATGAACCATAAAAACCTGTTTCTAGTTATAGAGTGGCTCAGTCTTAGCACTAACCATTCATCCAAGAAATTTATGTTCACTGTAAACAGGTGGTTCTGTGGCTCAGGCCTACCCAAACTTAAATCCAAGAGCTTTATGTAAAGAGGTTTAAATAGAGTTAACCCTGGGTCAAGTGATGAAGCAAGAATTCAGCTGAGAGATTAAAAGCAAAGGAGGAACATTGGGATAAGGTTAACTAAGATAGGGAAGAGAAGAAGAAAGGGGGTTTGGCTTTGGGCTTTTGGCTTTTGGCTTTTTCTTCTGAGACTTGAGCCAAGTAGAAAAGCTTTTTCCTTCTGGGATGTTGGCTAAGTAAGAAAATGATCTGAGGGCTTTCTCTGCCTCTCTGAGCTACTAGGATTTTACCACAGCATCTGGCTCCTTAGACTTCATTGGTAAAATCAAGTAATTGGATTTTTTTCATTAATAACAACAGTGTGTGCCCTCCTACAAAGCATAAGGAAAGATTGAACAAGCTATTGAATTCATCATGGAGGTAGTCAGTGACTAAAACAAAAAAAGAATAAGGTTGAGTATGAGGAAAGAGGGAAGAGAATGAGGAAGAAAAGGGAGGAGGAGGAGAAGAGTTAAAGAAATGGGCCTGTAGTTAAGAACACTGTTGCAGGGCGGAGCAAGATGGCTGAGCTGGGAGGACTCTCATTCTGAGCAGCAGCACAGCAGGATCGGCACAGTGACCAGCAATCAGAACTCGCGGCCATAAAACACAAGAGATTGTGTTTCCCAGGTGAGAGGATACCCCACGGTATGGAATTCAATCAGCTTTAACTCACCCAGCTAAACTGCAGAAGAGATCTCGATTCCCCCAGGCACTTAGTCCCCAGCCCAGAGCTACATGCCAGCATGATCTGGTCATTGTCCCAGACTGAACTGTGGGCCCACAACATCACAGACTGGATTTTCCAGTCGAGAGATAACCCCACAGAGCAGGAAACGATTGGGACCGACCTTAGGTTACCCAGACATTCCCTGGAAAAGACTCGGGTTCCGAGGGCGCCCCAGGAGCCAGCCCGGAGCTAGAGCCGGGGACCCAGGCGCCTGAACAGAGCCCTGCCTGAGTGCCTGATTCGCCACCACAGATTGAACTGTGGGCTCCAGGGCACCAGGGTACCAGAGACTAAGTTTCACTGTCAGGTGCAAACCCACAGAGAGGGAAACGGCTGGTCTGATCTCAGAGCACTCAGCTGATACCACCACCCCGAAAAGGTCTTGGGAAAATTACCCAGTTTAAGCAGACGCCCAGGCTCCCAATGGCCAGAAAGGCGGAGCCACCAGCAGGCATCTGTGCCTGTGGGTTCTATTTGCCGCCACCCCAGACAGAATGAAGGTCCCCAAATCAAAGACTGGGTGTTTCTGGTGGAAGGAAACCCCCAGCGGGGGATCATCAGGCCTAATGCTCAGGACACCCAGCACCAAAAGACTTTCCAGATCCACGCAGACTCTAGGCTCTAGCTTTCTAATGCAGGCAGAAGCACTGTGCTCAGCTGCCATTATTGAGTACTCCCAGGGCACTGGAGCACACAGCTGCATCCTCAGACCTACAAAAGCCAGAGAGCCATTACAGCAACCCTTAGATACTGTGTCAAGGATCAACCAGTTAAACCCAGGCTAGACTGACAAAACTGTGGGAATCCCTGATTCTTCAAGAGGGCTGCACCCACAGCGTCCAGACCAGAGCAGGGCCTGTAGCCGACACCCCAGACAGGGACACACAGCTTCTGGTCCAGACTGAGGCACCCAGCCTTCAGACCAGAGTGGAGCACTCAGTTACTAGCCTGCAGACCAGAGTGGCGCCCCAAGGTGCCAACTCAACCTAGGTGCACATTTTCCAGGCCCAGAGCAGAGCACTCAGCCTCTGGCCCAAAGACTTGCTGGGCTCTCCTCTCACTTTCCTGGACAGAACTGTGTGCCCCAGGATAACAGACTGAGTTTCCCTGTTGGGAGAAAACCCCACAGGTAGGGAATCAGCAGGTTCTTCAAGAGGACTGTACCTGGAAAACTGTAAAAAAGGCTGCAGCTCACTAAATTTATAACGAGAAACCCAACAGTGGGGCAGCTGTATTGAGAACTTATATGGGTAAGAGGAGAGTCCCCCCTGCCTAACAAAGACCACACCTACTACTCAGGACTATACACCTGAGGTGAGCAGTGGCAATTCCTGAGAAACACTGGCCATACCATGACCATAACCAAAAAAACAGAGGAGGACTCCTTCAGGAAAAATCATCTTCCGGCCAATGGGATTCTCCCTACCTCAGGACTCCAGGAAACACAGAAACTAACAGCCAACACCTAAAACAGCCCAATGGGTAGAGGTCAGTGTAAAAGCTCAACCAACAAAACAGAGAGCAATATGGCATCTCCAGAACCCAGCCATCCAGGGGCAAACAGCCCTGGACAACGCAGCATAATAAAAAATCAAGAAGATGACCTTACATCTATGCTGCTGAAGAGGATAATAGAGGTAACAAATAAAAAACGTAAAGAATTAGAGGAAGATAAAACCAAACAGATCATGGCTATCTGTAAAGAAATGGAAGAAGTTAAAGACAAGCAGATTATGGCCATCCGTGAAGAATTATGGCCATCCGGGAAGATGCAGCCAAACAGTTTGCGGCCTTCAGAGAAAAAATAATTAAATCACTGAAAGAAATAAAAGAAACAGAGTTGAAGGAACTAAAAGAAAAAGAGGAAAATACAATCAGACAGGTGAAGGAAGTAAACAAAACAAATCAAGACCTAAATATATAACTGGAAAAATTAAAGAAAACACAAATGAAGGAAATAATGGAGAGGTAGAGTTTAGGGAAGAAAACAGGAACTACAGAAGTAAGCATAACCAACAGACTACAAGAGATGGAAGAAAGAATCTCAGGTGTAGAAGATACAATGGAAGAAATCAATGTATCTGTCAAAGAAAATGTTAAATCCAAAAAATTCCTGACACAGACAGTCCAAGAAATCCAAGACAAGATGAAAAGACAAAACCTAAGAATAATAGGTATAGAGGAAAAAGAAGACTCCCTTCTCCAAGGCCCAGAAAATATTTCAACAAAATCATTGAAGAAAATTTCCCCAAGTTAAAGAGGAGGCCAATAAGAATACATGAGGCCTACAGAACACCCAACAAATTTGACCAGAAAAGAAAATCCTCTCACCACATAATAATCAAAACAGTAAGCATACAGAACAAAGAAAAAATACTAAAAGCTGAAAGGGAAAAAGTCCAAGTAACATATAATGGCAAACCCATTAGAATCACACCTGACTTTTCAACAGAGACTATGAAAGATAGAAGGGCCTGGACAGATATCATGCAGACCCTAAGAGAACACAGATATCAGCCCAGGCTACTATACCCAGCAAAACTCTCAGTCCTCATAGACAGAGAAAACAAGATATTCAATGACAAAAACAAATCTCAAAAATACCTACACACAAATCCAGCATTACAGAACACACTGGAAGGGAAAATACAACCTCCCCCCAAAAAAATAGCTTCTTTCAAGAAAACACAGGAAATAATTAACCTTACTACAGTAAAACAAAAAGCAAACAACCTCACAACCTTATGACCACAGCCAACATCAAAATCAAGGGATCTAACAGCCACTGGTCATTAATCTCTCTCATGATCAATGGACTCAACTCTCCAATAAAAAGACAGAGATTAACAGAATGGATATGCAAACAAAACCCAGCAATCTGTTGCATACAAGAAACACACCTAAGGCACAAAGATAGATATTACCTGAGGGTAAAGGGTTGGAAGACGACCTTCCAAGCAAATGGACCCAAGAAGCAAGCAGGAGTAGCCATTCTAATATCTGATAAAATAGACTTTCAACCAAAATTAAT
>REGO01001390.1:1956-32142 GCA_010120015.1 Rhombomys opimus | reverse complement strand
CTGACAATGCAGCCACTTCTGATGAGAACTGATAGACTAAGATCAGAAAGAAGGAGAGGAGGACCTCCCCTATCAGTGGACTTGGGGAGGGGCATGCATGCAGAAAGGGGGAGAGGGTGGGAACGGGAGGGGAGGAGGGAGAAGCTTATGGGGATATACAAAATGAATAAAGTGTAATTAATAAAAGTTAAATAAAAAAAAAGAACAGTGTTGCCTTTACGGGGGATTCTGGTTGGGTTCTTACCAATGAAGTGACATCTCAAACCTGCTGTAACTCAAATTCCAGGCTGTTCTACACCCATTTCTGGTCTCCAAAAAACAAGCCACATATGTGGCACCCACAATTTATATAGGAAAAACATACATACAATTAACAGTATCAATTTTTCAGAAGAAAGATAAAACCCTTATCTGTATAAATATAAATAGTACAAAGGCTTCCTATATCAGGCTCCCAGGAATACTGCTGTATAATGTCTACATTAGAGGATGCCTTCAAGAGAGAGGCAAAGCAATCCTTCAGTGTATAGGGAAATGTCTCTAAAATGTATATAGTTGAAAATGACAGAATGAAAGCATTGGGAAGAGGAGGATACTCCAATCTGAACAATTTCTATTGAAAGGGAGTCTCAGGAAAAGACTGATAAGTTAATGGCATCAAATTGAATTTATGGAGTATTGCTTAATTTTTGGAGAAATGAATTTTATTCATCTGAGTTAAAAAGAGAAGGGAGGAGGGGGAAGGGCAAAGAGAGGGAGGGAGAAAAGAAGAGGAAGAGAAACAGAAAAAGAAGTAAACAAAGAAGGAGAAGAGGAAGAAGAAGAGAGAGAGATGAAAATACCAGCATTGCAAAATCTGCTTAAAATTTGAAGTGTCAAAATATATCTTAGACGGTCCATGAGTACTTTTAAAATGATAATTGCATTAAAACATGTCAAACACATGCTGGAGAGGCTGTGGAGAAAGGGGAACCCTATTCCACTACTGGCAGGAATGTAAACTTGTACAACCACTTTGGAAATCAACATGACACTTTTTCAGACAATTAGGAATAGTGCTTCCTCAAGATCCAGCTATACCACTCCTAGGCATACATCCAAAAGATGTATACAACAAGGACATTTGCTCAACCATATTTATTGCAGCTTTATTTGTAATAGCCAAAAGCTGGAAACAACCCAGATGTCCCTCAGTTGAGCAATGGATACAGAAATTGTGGTAGTTCTATACAATGGATTATTACTCAGCAATAAAAAACAAAAAATTTCCAGGCAAATGGTGGGAACTGGAAAGTATCATCCTGAGTTAGGTATCCCATAAGCAGAAAGACACACAGGGTATATACTTACTCATAAGTGGATATTAGTTAAATAATATAGGATAAACATACTTAAAATCTGTACACCTAAAGAAACTAAGAAAGAGGACTCTGGCTAAAATGCTCAGTCCCCATTCAGAAAGACAAAGAGGATGGACCTCAGAAGAGGGAGAAAACAGGGAACAGAACAGGACCCTACCACATAGGGCCTCTGAAACGCTCTACCTTGCAGGGTATCAAAGCTGGCGCTGAGAATTATAGCCAAATTTTGGATGGAGTGCAGGGAATCTTATGAAAGAAGTAGGAGATAGTAAGACCTGGAGTGGACAGGAGCTCCATAAGGAGAGCAACAGAACCAAAAAATCTGGGCACAGGGTTCTTTTCTGAGACTGATACTCCAGACAAGGACCACTCATACAGATAATCTAGAACCCCTGCACAGATGTTGCCCATGGCAGTTCAGTGTCCAAGTGGGTTCCATAGTCATGGGAACAGGGACTGTCTCTGACATGAACTGACTGGCCTGCTCATTGATTACATTGCCCTGAGGAGAGAGCACCCTTACCAGGTCACAGAGGAAGACAATGCAGCCACTCGTGATGACACCTGATAAACTAGGATCAGAAGGAAAGAGAGGAAGATCTCCCCTATCAGTGGACCTGGGGAGGGGCCTCGGTGGAGAAGGTGGAGGGAGGATAGGATTTGGAGCAAAGGAGAGATGGAGTTACAGGGGTATACAAAGTGAATAAACTGTAATTAATAAAAATAAAAAAATTAAAAGTAGCATTGAAATAATAATTTTGGAATGACTTTACATATTTGTTATTTCTTTAATTTTTGTTGTAATTTAATGTCTCCAATAAACTTTAAAAATTGAAGAAAAGGAAATGCTCATTTCTTAGATGCAGTATCTCATTAATAATTCTTTCAATTTTCAGTGTTTTGAAGAAAATGCAGTAGGTAATCACTTGCAACAGTCCCCGAATTCTCCCAGTATTTATGTATGAATGTATGATGCTAATTTAAGAAATTTAAATTATTTAATTAAATTATCAATTCGCTTTACATTCTGGTCATAGCTCCATCTCTCCTTAACTCCCAATCCTACTCTCCCTCCCTCTCCCCGTTCCTCTTCTCTATTACTCAGAAAAGGTAAGTCCCCTTTCCCATCTATCCCAGATCATCATGTTGTATCAGGACTGAGCATGTCCTTTTTCCCTGTGGCATGGCAAGGCAGTCCCTCTGGGATGAAGTAATTAAAAGGTGGCAAGAGTCCATGTCAGAGGAAGCCTGCTTCCCTAATTAGGGAATCCACATGAGGCATCAGTAGCTCATCAACTACATCTTTGTACTAGTTCTAATCCATGCAAGGGCCTTGTTTGGTGCTTCAGTCTCAGCAGGCCCCACTTGGCATTGGTTAGTTGTCTGTGTTGGTCTTCTTGTGGAGATCTTGCCTAAAGGTTCAGTTTTTCCCCCTGCTTTTCCTTAGGCTCCCAAAGCCTCACCCAAAGTTTGCCTATGAGTCTCAGCATCTGTTTCGAGGTGCTGCTGGATGGAGCCTCTGCTTGACTCCAGTCTGCAAGCATAGCAGAGTATCATTAGTAGTGTCATGGGTTGGTTCTCTCCCATGGAGTGTATCTTGGGTTGGGCCAGGCATTGAATGGACCTTTCCTAAGTCTCTGCGATAACCGCTCTATTTGATAAATTTATAATCCTTCAGAAATACCAAACTCTTTCAAGATAAAATATATTTTAGCTTGCTCAGGGTAACTCTGTTTCTCCGAAAATTAGGATTTTGATTGTGTGCAAAGACTTTGATTGTAATTTAGATCATAGTAGAAAATAACTGACCTTACTACAGTTTTAGACTTGTAAAAGCCAGTACTTCAAAGTGAAATAGTCCAATCAGTGTACATCAGTATAACCTGTGAAGTCCTTACTAAAGAATCTATTAGGCTTGTAACCTCACCACAAATTTTTATGGTTAAATGACATGGCACAGATTTTTAAAGTACATTTCAATTTCCCCAAGACAGCATTAGGCACCGTAAAGATACTTATATTCACATTTGAAACACTAGTACAATATTTAAGGGTCTTTTTGTTTGAACAGATATTATGTTACTTTGTACTCAAAAGAACAATAATAATATGGTTTTTATTATTAATAATAAAATGCATTTTATTATTCATTTTACATTGTAGTCATAGCTCTGTCCCTCCTCTCCTTCTGGTCCCACCATCCCTCCCTGTTTCTCCTATCTCTACTCCTCTACATCTTCTTCTCCTGTGGCCATATAATTTAAAATTATTTATTTACTTTGTGTGTGTGTGTGTGTGTGTGTGTGTGTGTGTGTGTAATGTGGTGTGTACCTGGGTGTACATGCCTATAGCTATATGTACTGATCTATGAGAAGGAGCCAGGGGATAATGACAGTTGTTTAGCTTCATTAGTCTCAGTCTTAATTCCTTGAGATGGTCTCTAACTGAACATGCAGCTAACTGTATCTTGGCTATACAAGCTGTACAGCAAGCCCCAGGAGTCCTTCTGTCTTCAGCATGTTGGCCTGGAAGCTGAGCTTACAGCTGTAGAGCCCAGTCACCTTTCTCTGTGTGCGAAGTTCATAACTTGGATCTTTCGGCTTGCACATCAAGTAATCTTACCTAAGTAATGGTCTGAACAGTTCGTAATTTTTACCTGATATTATCTACACAGACTTTAGGAAACAATAATAATTAATCTTACAACCTCAATATGCAATATTAATATATATGTCATATTTTAATAAGAAAATGTAACATATTTTCAATTCAACAAATTGATATGAGTTAATGTAGATTAATCAGTGGCTTATTCCCATGATATTTGAGAAGAATTTCAAATGGAAAAAATAATGCTGACTTATTGACATTTATACACAGAATCTGTGATACAATCTTCATCATGAAGCCTATAAGAATTGGTGAGGACATCTGCAAGAAAAATATAAAAGTCAAAATATGAAACTCACCCAAAGATTTCACCTTACACCAGTCAGAATGGCTAAGATCAAAAACTCAAGTGACAATACCTGCTAGAGAAGATGTGGAGAAAGGGCGACTCTCCTCCATTCCTGTTGGGAATGTAAACTTGTACAACCACTTTGGAAATCAACCTGGCACATTCTCAGACAATTAGAATTAGTGCTTCCTCAAGATCCAGCTATACCACCCCTACGGATATATCCAAAATATATCCAAGTACACAACAAGGACATTTGCTTGACCGTAGTCACACCATATTCATAGCCAGAACCTGGAAACAACCCAGATGTCCCTCAACGCAGGAATGCATACAGAAACTGTGGTACATTTACACAATGGAATACTACTCAGCGATTAAAAACAAGGAAATCATGAAATCATGCAGGTAAATGGTGAGATCTAGAAAAGATCATCCTAAGTGAGGTATCCCAGAAGCAGAAAAACACACATAGTATATACTCACTTATAAGTAGATATTAGACATATGATATAGAATAAACGTACTAAAATCTGTTCAACTAAATAAGCTAAGCAAGAGAGAGGAGCCTGGATAATATGATCGATCCTCAATCAGAATGGCAAATTGGACAGACTTCAGAAGAGGGAATAAACAGGGAACAGGACAGGAACAGTGGGCCTCTGAAAGACTCTACCCAGCAGGGTATCAAAGCAGATGCTGAGGCTCATAACCAAACTTTGGGCAGAGTACAGGGAAGCTTATGAAAGAACAGGGAGATAGAAAGACCTGGAGGGGACAAGAGCTCCACAAGGAGAGCACAAAACCAAAACATCTGGGCATAGGGTTCTTTTCTGAGGCTGATGGAGATCCAAGGACCATGCATAGAGATAACCTTGAACCCTTGTACAGATGTAGCCCATGGTAGCTCAGTATCCAAGTGAGTTCCCTAGTAAGGGGAAGAGGAACTGTCTCTGACAGGAACTCAGTAGTTGGCTCCTTGATCACCTCCCCCTGAGGGGGGATCAGTCTTACCAGGCCACAGAGGAAGACAATACAGTCAGTCCTCATGACACCTGATAGGCTAGGGTCAGAGGGAAGGAGAGGAGGACTTCCCCTATCAGTGGACTTGGAGAGGGGCATGAGAAAATATGAAGGATGAAGGGTGGGATTGGAAGGTAATGAGAGAGGGGGCTACAGCTGAGATACAAAGTGAATAAACTGTAATTAAAAAATTAAAATTTAAATTAAAAAAGAAACCAACTTTGGGAATAAAACATTAAATGTGATCTTGTTTTAATAATGTCTTAGAATAAAATAGGATGCACATGCAGAATGGGTTTTTGCGAAATATGAGACTTAAGAATAACTAATCATGTACCGACATAATTGAAAAATTAAGGGGTGTCTATTATTTATTTACATCACTGAGTATGAACAATAACAGCCAATTGCCTTTGCATTATATTTAAAATATACTTAGTTATTTTCAGATATATCTTTGATTTATAATGAAGTATTAACTGATGTTTTATAAGTTAAATGATAATAATTTTCTTCCAAATAAATTGGACAATAGAAAGCAGAAGGTGTAATATATTGCACAGTGCAGCAGTAAAATTAGCAGCATTCACACAGAAACAGCAGAAGTGTGAGGAAATCTAGACATTTATTCTCTTATGAGAAACACAGCATGCATATCAGGCAACAATTCATATACATCCATAGAAATTTCTTCTATTTTCAATAATATAATTTTCAAACCATAGTTTTATTTTATTAATTTTATTTATAAAATAAAATACTGTTACCAATAGAGAATTATTAATGATCTTGTATTTGATAAATCAAAAATAATTGATTTCCCTTGTAAATGTTTTCTCATTGTTATTATTGTTTGGAATAGAGTAAAAAAAAATCACTATCACTGTTTTTCTAGAAAGAGATTTAGTATGTAATTCTGGATCATGTTTTCCAAAAATATTTCATGATTTTTTTTTAAATAAAAGTGAAATTAAGCTTTCCCTTTAGACAAACCACTCAGAAAAAAAAAGCAAAAACAAAAACCAGCTGAGCATGTATATTATTTACTTTTATTTACTCCTGCTGCTACAAAATTACTAACAACACAACAGAAGGAGAGAGTGTATCTTGTTTTAAATCTCACAGTATGTGGGTTCAGTCCATTATGGCTCAGAACAAAGTTACAAAAATGTGAAGCAATGACTGTATTGCACCTGCATTAGGAAGCAGAAAAAGGAATACAGGTGTTCAAAATCCCTTCTCCTTTGTACCCATTCCAAGACCCAAGGCCATAGAGTACTGCTCTATGAGCTTAAGGTAGGTCTTACTACCTCAGTCCAGTTTAGAGATTCCTTCAGATGCCACAGATGCTTCCTAGGTGGTTCTTGGTCCTAAGTTGCTTATGGTCAGCGTTAATCATATGGGTTACTTTAGGCATAGCACTTGCAAATATAGAAACAGAAAGGTTTGTCATAACTTTTGTATTCTGTCTTAAGAGCAGCACTGAGCTACCATTAAGTTAGATCAGTAGGTAAAGGTACCTCCTGCCACAAAGAGCAACCTAAGTTTTGACAGATTGATCGCTGATCTCATTTGTGATATATGTGTGTACCAATTTCAGAGGAACACACAAAATACCATTTTAAAGTATAAAATTTGTGTCAATGTACACAGTGTTTATCTAGTGGAGAAAGCTGAATTTCCTCCCTCCAACTGTGGTCAATGCCAAATACTCTCTTCAAAGCCAAAACAGGGGGTACTGCAGAGACTGATTCATCAACCAAAGACCATGCATAGAGAGGACCGAGACCTTCTGTAAGATGTAACCAACAGGCAGCTCAATCTCCATGTGGGTTCTCTAGTAAGAGGAGATGAGACAGTCTCTGACATGAACTTGGTTCCCTGCTTCTTGATCACTTCTCCCTGGTGGGGCCACCTAGCCAGCCCACGAAAGAAGAGGATTCAGGCAGTCCTGATGGGACTTGATTGGCTAGGGTAGACAGTAGGGGAGAAGGACTTTCCCTATCAGTGGACTAGGGGAGAGGGATAGGGGAGGAAGAGGGAGGGAGAATGGGACCGACCGGGAGGAGATGAGGGAGTGGGTTACAACCCAATACAAAGCGAATAAATTGTAAATGATATTAATTGTAATAATAATAATTAATAATAATTATGGATAAATGAGTTTGGAATTAACATTGACAGCCTCCTCCCAATACTGGGAATTTGTCTAATTTGTTTTGTTTGTTTGTTTGTTTGTTTTGGTTAATATTTCTTGTTTTTTATTTTTTCCATTTTGTTTTTTTAATTTTTATTATTAGTTACATTTTATTAACTCTGTATCCCAGCTGAATCCCACTTCCTCATTCCCTCCCAATCCCACCCTCTCTCCCTCATCTCCACCGTGCCCCTTTCCAAGTCCACTGATGGGGGAGGACTTCCTTCCCTTTCATCGGACCCTGTGAAGTCTTGTGCATACTGTCACCGCCTCTGTGAGTCCATATGTGTAGTAGTCCTGTAGTCAGGCACATGCTGTTTCCTTGGACCAACAGCACCAAAAAAACTCTGCTCCCAGGGGGCCTGCAGAGACTCCAACCAAAGACCATGCATGGAGAGCACCTAGACTCGCTGCTCAGATGAAGCCCACAGGCTACTCATTTTCCAAGTGGGTTCCCTAGTTAGCAGATCAGGGGCTGTCTCTGATATGAATTCAGTGGCAGGCTCTCTGATCACACACCCCCACACACACCCCCAGGGCATGTACAGTCTTGCCAGGGTACAGAGGAAGATGATGCAGCCAGCCTTGATGAGACCTGATAGACTAGCTTCAGATAGAAGGGGAGGAGGACCTCCACTATCAAATTTGTTTTTATACCCATATTTTTTTGTTTTCCCCCTTTGTATATTATAGATATTACCTATCTGTAAGATGTTTAATAGAGAATTTTCCCCATTTCGAATTCTGCTTTTTTGCTCAACTGATTGTGTTCTCTCTTCTGTAGTATTTTTTCAGTCTACTAGGTCTCATTTATTAGGTGTTATTGCCTGGTATAGTGATATTTTGTTCAGAAAATCATTTCCTCGACCAGGGAGTTCAACCTTATCCCCTACTTTCTCTGCTTTTGGATTAAGTCTATAGTTTTTTTGTTGTTGTTGTTTTCTTTTGTTTTGTTCGTTTTTTTTATTGATGTCTTTGTCTATGTGGAGTTGAGTTTTTCAGCAAGGTGATAAATATGGATGTTTCCATTCTTCTACACACAGTCATCCAGGTTGACCAGCATAATCATATTTTGAAGTTGCTCTCTTTTGCCCAGTGGTTTGTTATTGTTGTAAGAAAAAACTGGGGTCTATGAGTATGTAACACGTCTGAGTCTTCAGTTCTGTTTCACTTTCTATATCACAGTTTTATATCAATGTCATGCCATTTAATTTGTATTACTATATCTTTGCAAAACAACTTAAAATCTGGGATGGAATACCTTCAGCAGCCCTTTTATTATTCAGGATTGCTATAACTCTCAGGAAATTGGTGTTTCTTTGAAAATATTATTAGTATTTTCTGCTTTCTCTGAAGCATTCCACTGTTAATGGGAATTATATGGACTCTGCAGAATTCTTTTGGTAGGATGGCCATTTTCACAACATTAATACTACCTATTCATGAGTGTTAGATGTCTTTATACCTTCTGATGTAGCCTTTGAATTATTTTCCCATTGTAGAATTTTATTATACAAGTCTTAGAGTTTAGTGTTCCCGCAACATATTTTGAGTCTACTGTGAAAGGTATTGTTTTCCTGGTTTATTTGTCAACATATTTTTCCTTTGTATACAGAAACGCTTCTAATTTGGGGGTGTTTATTTTCTATATTGTTACTTTATTGAAAGGCTATATATGCTATGAGTTTCCCTGTGCAATGTTTAGGTGTGTATTATAGCATCATCTGCTAGTAAAGATGCCTGGATTTCTTTCTTTTCCTATTTTTTCATTCTTTCTATCTCCTTCAGTTATCTTTTTGCTCTAGCTAAGACTCTAAGGTCTGAATTGGATTGGATAGGCATGGAAAGAGTTATCTTGTTCTTGGGTTTGGTTGAACTGATGTTAGTCTCGATCCATTTAAGTTGATGTTTTCTGTGAGCTGCCTTTATTATGATTCAGTGTGTATCTTTTATTTCTAGTCTCTCCAGGACATTTATCATGAAGGGGTGTTAGATTTTGTCAAAGATATTTTCTATATCTAATTAGATGTTTATTGTCATTATTTTTATTGCTTTCTTAAGGTGCCATGACTAAAGCAACTTTCAAAAGACAGTATTTAATTGGGTCTTGCTTACAGTTTCATTGGATGAATTCATGAATGTCATGGCAGGGATCATGACAACAGGAAGGCAAGCATGTCACTGGAAAAGTAAATGAGACCATTCACCTGGTACAAAAACAGGAGGCATAGAAAGAGAGAGTAAGCCAGGATTCTAAAACCTCAAGGCCTTCCCCAGTGACACACCTCTTCTAACAAAACCACATCTCCTAATTCTTACTAAACGGTCCACTATCTGGGAACTCACATTCAAATAAGATCTTATGACTGTCAGTCTTTTTCAAACCACCTCAATGCTTGTGTGGCTTCTGTTGTTTATTTTCTTTATGTAGTGAAGTGCATAAACAAAATAAAAAAGCAGCCAGATAATTCACTTAACTAATAAATGAAATTTTAAAATATATGGCAAAGTTTAAGTTGATAACATTAAAGTACAGTTACATGAAGATAAATATGCTATACTGGATTTAAATATTTAGGTTTCTTGCCTTTTATCATTTTTTCTAATAATCAAAAATTAAATCAATGATTTTATTTTATGTGATAATATGACCTATGATTTGAGGATTTGTTTCAAGGAAAGAAACTTCAGTTATATGGGTGATTAAAACAAAAGTTTTAGGGTAATTTAACAGTTACTCTATTAGACATTATGGCATGTGTAATAGAATGGCCTTGACAAGTGAGGTTTTCTCAGGGGTTTTATATAGCATTCCTTGTTGTAAAGACATGTTTTATTTATTGTACACTTATACATGTTCTTCTAAATAATCAAATGACATGGTTTGATAATAAAGCATAGTCATGATTATCACTTGATTATTTAAGATTCATGATCCGATTGGTCCACAGTAAATGCATGAAACCCAACTTTATGTTTTATTTTATGGACATGAAGCTGGACTTAGAAAATCACAACTATAGAATATATAGCATCAATTTGTATGGTATAGAGAACAGAGTTTTATTCTTCCACAAAGTGACAGGCAAGGGATAACTCTGCCAATACATATTTGATATTCCAAAATACCGTGGCTTCACATGTTGAGGTTTTCAACTGTATGAAGGAGAAAGTTATTAAAATGGATACAGGTGATGATAAGCTTTTTTACTGTGATACTGACAATTGGCTTTAGTCTTTCTTCTGTTACTAACTTTTCTGAGTTCTGCCCTAATAGTTTTGGCAACATGAGTGGAAAATTGTATCACTAGTTACTTTGGCAGCATAAGCAGAAAGCTAATTCCAGTTTTCCACAATAACTTAGCTGAAATAGAAGAATAAAATACAATAAACAAAAACATTTTTGAGGAATAAAAGGCAAATATGATTTGACATGTTGTGGTATGTTAGTTATATGTGTATGCATACAATAAAATAATGTTTGCATATAGGCTGGAATTTGGACAAAGAAGATAACTAAACAGTTAATTCCACATTTAGGAATGTTCGAATTACAGTGTTACAAAGAATAAAGGAGCAACTCAAACAGGAGTATTTACTGGGGAGAAGGAAGGCTGTGGTAAAGGAAATAATATAAGGAGGGACAACAGAGGCCAAAGGCCTTTTGAAATGACATATGAAAGCCTACTGCTGTAGAGGTTTCCTAAAATATTCATACATAAAAGAAATTTAAATAGACTTACCATATAATGAGAAATAATATGTGAACTAGATATCTTAGCTGTAGAGTTAAACACTTTGTCTCAAAATGGGTTACATCTTGTTGAGTTGTTAACCAAAGTGATGCAACAGACCTACAATTATTATACACTATTCAAAATATTAATGTTTATCTTTAAAAACCTGGTCACTAGACCAGGTTACTAAGGACCTCGCTTACTTATATTAGAATATAGAAAAGAGTGGAGCTTGTGCTCATGTAGTAGCTCCATCCATACGGAAAGCATTCATGGTGCTAGAAGGTAATACACCATCTATCACAGAAGAAAAATATTCACTCAGCAAATGTCCCAGCTCCGGTCACTCTTGCTGCTATGAGAAAACACCCTAACCAGAAGCAAATGGAGGGAAGGGTTTCAGGCTCCCACTTCTGTATCCTTGTCCATAGGAGTAAGGTAAGCCTTCTTTCTTTCTTTTAAATTGTATTTATCCATTTCTCATGTCTTACAACAGAGCAGTTTCCCCTTCTTCCTCTCCTCCATCTCCCTCGCCACCATCCACTTCCCATGGATACCAACCAAACATATCATATCGGGTTGCAGTCGGACAAGGTACCACTCCGCGCATTAAGGCTGGGCAGAGCGACCTGTAAAGAGGGAAAGGGTACCAAAAACAAGCAGAATAGTCAAGCCGGCTTTTGTTTCCAGTGTTAGGAGTTCCCTAAGAAGACAGAAGTACCCACTGTACATATGTAGAGGGGCTAGGTCAGACCTATACAGGCTTCCTGGTTGTGAGAAATAAAAATTACAAGTGCCAACTCATGCAGGCAAGCATGTGAAGCAAGGGACCACTTCTTCACTTCTGGTGGGAGTGAGAATATGTACAGCCACTTTGGAAATCAATATTGTGGTTTCTCAGAAAACTGAGAATCAATCTACCTCAAGAACCAGCTGTCCTACTCTTGGGCATATACCTAAAAGACACTCCAGTCTACCACAAGAACACTTGCTCAACTATGTTCATAGAATCTATCCTCTTAATATCTTCAGTGGTCCCAGCATCTTTTTAATTATAGCTCATTCTTCATCCCCAGCTAACCAGACCTGTTACAGATTATTACTTCAAATATGCAAGAGCCTTGTTGGAGTTTTTAACTGACTTTCAACCTTACCTCTGGAGCTTCAAAAACCAGGCCTTCACTGCCTGCATTTCTTCCAACACTTTTTTTTTCTTCCAAACCACATAGAACAACTCACCAAGCTTTTAGCTATTAATGGAACTTTATATGAAACCACATCCCCCAATATCAGAAGCTACACACATAAATTCTCACTAACATGGTTGCCTAAACATGAGTTAGACAAGGACAACACCAGTAGACATACCAAAGTTGACATAAAATTGGCCACTAGACTTCAAAAAATATATGCAGCTTGGGAATCTCGAGAATGGGAGAAATAGAGTTCTCCATGGAAAAGCATATTTATGCTTTATCTATTACAATGTTGTCAGCCATGGAAACATACATACAAATAAAATATACATATGGATAAGATTACTTTTAGGCATATATATATTTTTTTTTCATTATTGCATGCAATAATGAATGAAAAAAGAGACCATGAACAAGGAGGATAGTATTGGTAGAGTCTGGAAGGAAATATGAAAAAAATGATGTAATTTTAATATAAAATCCAAAATTAACAGAGAAATACATCATTTTTAAAAGTTTTAAATGGAAAACAACCAAAATAATAAAACAGCCTGTTTTTCACATTGAATATAGAGACATGGCTCAGTTTTAAACAGTAATTGCTTGGCTTTCACATCCTGTTTCAAGTCCCAGCTCCCATATCAGGTGACTCACAATGGCCTCTGACTTTAATTCTAAGGGATCCAATCTCCTCTGCATACACAGAATGCACATAAAGTCATATATATATATATATATATATATATATATATACACATTTGAATAAAAATAAGTAAAATTTTAAAGATATAAATCAGATAAATTAATATTTACAAGAAGCAAATGAATCATTTAAATTGTTTTAAAAGAACAAAGAAAAACAAAAAAAAGGCTATATACTATAGCGTGGGGATATAGCTCAGTGGTAGGACACTTGATCAGCATGCCTTAAAACCCGGAATCTACAACTATCCAAAACAAAAAAAAACAAACAAAAAGCAAAACTAAATGCATGGTTAAGATGAACTCCTGAGGTCATAAAACCAATCCATGTTTGTTTTAGGAAGCAGTTAGTGATCCCTGTTGTTTAATCGTAACCTAAAAGAATTATTATTAGGAAATGGACATGGGATTTCTGGAATGGTCTCTTTCTTAATCCACATGCATGGATTACATTGACTGTTATCTATTCATAAAATATAGTTCATGAATTTAACAATATTTACTTCAAATTAATGTCGGGGGCCTTCTGGCACTTTGCTGCCCCCTAAATTTTGACATCTGGCTTGACTGGACTACTGCCCAGATACAATAGTGCATTCCTGGCTGACCTGGGGCTTTCCATAAGATCACCTTCCTGAAATACCTTAAATCCTCCTCTCCCTCAGGGCTTCCTAAGTAACTCTTCTGAGGAACTTTCCAAATTACCATTATTAGCACATCTTGGTGGGCCATCCTATGATTTCTAGTCACTTAGTAACCCTGCCAAAGGCAATTACATTCCTTCCACTTCTGCCTATATAGTTGTATGGAAAACTTGAATAAACAGAGACTTTGATCAGAGATACTGTCCTGGTCTTCATTTCTCTCGCCCTTGTCCCCTTTTTCATTCCCACTCCCCCATTCAGGATCTCCAGTGACAGACGTGTGAGACGGGTCAAATTAATATTAAATATAAAGTGAACTGTATATAAAATTGATGGATGCTTGGTAATCAGAGAGACCTTTCTAGATAATCATTATTAAATAACAATAAAAGCTTGATTATATTTGATTATACAGTTATTTCTTAATTTGTTTTGATAATTTTATACATGAACACTCTATATCATTATATCCCTCCCTCTCCCCCTTCAAATATTTTCATGTTTTTCCAACTTCCTTTCACAGTTGACTCATTCTTCGTTAATTATTTTTATTACACACACAACCGATTGAGTGTGTTCAATATTGTTCATATGTTCAGGTGTATATGGGAGCTTGTTTCTGGAAAACTAATTATTCTTCTCAGAGTTCACACTGGCTGCCTGTAGCTCTTCTTCTAGAAGTTGAAACTTGAAAAACTATGGGTAGAACCTTGTGAAATTTGTACTCCCACATTAGCATGTCAACCAGTGTTCTTGTCATGCTGGTCTTTTTTAAACAACCATATTTTTGAGGTGTCTCTGACATGTATAGGAAACACTATAGGTCAGCAGATATTCTGATTCTCTGACTCTAAAATAGTTCTGCTTCCATATTCATGACTTCCCTGATCCTTGGATGAAGAGACACATTTCAGATATGTCATTGGTGTTAGGCATCATTGTGACTTGGTATTAGTATTTTGGCCAGTTCTAAATCTCTATAATAGTAAATATTTACTGAAACACAAAGTGTGTTTTAATGAACCAGACTCACCTGTGGGTTACAAATATTTAAGATATTGTCAGACATTACATTGATTTTAGAAAACAGCAGTGGTTGGTTCTCTGGTAGAATATGACCTCTCCTACCTTGGATACATAGATGAAATTCTAATATTAAAGTAAGTGAAACATTCTAAATTCATGTAATACTCTTTCTAATTAAGAAAAATAATATACTGCTTTGAAAAAGTTTGAAGAGTGTCTTACACAAAATACTTAGGAACTTGCATAGCATAAATACTCATAATAATTTCAATATTTGTCAAAGCATAAATTTGTTTTTTTAAGATAGCTCATATAAGTTGAGTTCTTTTCAGGGTACACACATTCATTAAAAGGTAAATAAAAATTAAAGGATCTGAAAAGAAAAATTTAAAGGATCTGTCTTCAAATTATTCATTGTCTTTCACATCATTCACTTTTGAATTTTAAAGTAACAGAACTGAGTTTTGGAATCTCATTGAAATTAGTATTGTGATATACTAGGCCTGGAGAAAGGTTCACAACTGAACAGTTCTTTAGGAAATCCTAATACTGCAATCCTACAGACCACACTTAGAATGACACATTCTTTCAATACAACACATTTATAAAATGTGTTTATTATTTATTACAATGTATTCATTTTGTATCTGAACTGTAGCCCTATCCTTCCTCCTCTCCAGTCCCACTCACCCTCACACTTTTCTCCCTATGCTCTCCCTTACTCAATTGATACAGGGGGAGACCTCCGCTATCAATACAGCACTTTTTTTTTTTGCAATCCATAACACATCACACATGTTACTGACTGCAGCTTGAAGAGCTAAAATAAGTAATGCACTGACTTTGTCCTTAGAGAATCATGAGTTTAGTTGGAAATTCAAAAATTATGATAATCAACTGTAATATGACTTAGTGTTATTCTGATAATTCTAAGCACAGATACTCAAGAGAAAGAAAAAGGTTTTGGTAAAGAGATTAAAATGTCATCAGCTCTGCATCATCTAGCTGAGCAGAGTTGAACATAATAAAGGCAGTTTACACAGAAAATACATATAAAATCATTCACTTGTAACATGTTTGTGTATTTAGGACGTTTAGTTAGTTATCTTCTCTCAAAAGTAAACTTGTGAACGCTGATATAGCTAAGGCTTTTAGTTCTTAATAAACAGTTCAATCTGTTATAATAAGATGCAAGTACTTTGCATAAGTTTATCATTTTCTGTTGAGAGGGCTCAGCCTCATTTTCTAATGTTTGAACAAGTTTATATTATAATGAGTAAACATTAAAAAATTTAATCTACTGGCAATAGATTTCCCAAAGAAACACATTTCAGCTCTAATCACAGGATATTATAGATATCCTGCCATTTCTATTGTCTGAATGTGAGTCTAATTTTGTAAAGCTTATTACTGAATTGTGGATGGTTTACTAATTTGTACTATCAAGAGTTTTCTTAATTGGACAGAAATCCAATTTCCAATGCCTATTGTGATACTATGACAATGAATGTTATAACCTAAATACTCATGAAATGCTGAGGGCAAGTGGAGACTATAACAGAGATATGCAGAATTGATGGGTAATTTCTGTTCTAAAAGTAACCCAGTGGGATGGTGTGAGGTTGTACAGCCATCTCTGTGACCTTCACAAGCCTGCAGAAACAAGATCCTTGGGAGCAAGGAAACAGTTTGGTTCAAGAAAACTTTGTATCTGAGATTGGTCCAAATTTGGAAGTCTGACTTCAAGTAGTTCATTTTAGTCATGTTTAAGCATGATCCAACTTGGTAAAAATTTATTCTGGTAATGATTAAGTCAGACCTATAGTTACAACAAAGGAAACATCAGTCTCTGTCAGAAACAGAGTTAGGTAAATGCAGGGCAGATATGACTATATTGAAACGCTTTGTAAAGTCCATAAAGACTTTACAGACTTTACAGTCCATACAGACAGACTGACTAAGAAAAACAAATTATCAATAATTCTTGGACATATTTGATATTTTGTTTTTAAAAATTATAATGGGTTTTTATTCAGTTGAAAAAGTTATTAGTGACATAAAAATATGATTAAATGGATTTTAGAAATTAAATGTAAGTATAATGTAATCTTTAAAACTTGAAATTTAGGTTATCTCCACGCATGGTCCTTGGTTGGAATATCAGTCTTAGGAAAGACCCCTGTGTCCAGATATTTTTGGTTCTGCTGTTTGCCACGGACCGGCCCAGTTGGGCTCCCATCGTCCGTGGGAGAACAAGGCTTTGGACAGGCAGACACAGTTTCGGTGAAGAATTGACAGACAGAGACACCTTAATGGTTTTGACTCTGCTGCAACTTTACTGAAATCAAGCTAATATTTTTATAATGATTTCACAAAAGGCACCTTAAAATTGGCATACTTCCCAGAACATTCAGACTTTTACCAAGAATACAAAGTTTACATTTTAACTCAAAATGTAGTCAAACATAAAGCAGTGCCCACAAGAAATCTTGGCCTAAAAACTTTTTGATCAGAGCAAACAAAGAAAAAGAAACCCCAAATGCAGTTTCATTATTGCTAACCAGTGAAGAGGAAAGTCAGGAGCTAAATCAGATGCCTGCCAAAGTCCCTCTCTATATCAAAATCTAACTTCACCTTTGTTAACCCTCCTCCCATATGTCCAGCCCAAGATTTATGATCTTCCTTAGGAACAAGGCACTGAAGGGAGGGGGAAACTCCTGCCAGCTGCACCCCTCATGCTATTATTTCTTAAGAAGGAGCCTATTATTATTTCACTATTCTTAATGCCTATTAACGCCAAATCTAATTCATTACCTTTCTTAAACTCATTATTTTTATTAAAGCCTTTAACAATCTACTAATAATAAATTTCTTTATAAAGTTAGTTATGCTGTTTCTGGTGTCACAGAGAAAGATCAAAGAATTCATTATTCCAGCCCCAGAGCCACAACTGAAGAAGCGTAGAAATCTCAGAGCACGTCTCTTTTCCAAGTGGGATGAGTTTGCCAGGGACCTTGCAGGGGGCGTATTTCCGGAGAAATCATATCCCCCACCCTGTAGCTTATGCTACTATGGTGACACTGGTGTGGGTGTAGCAGCTGTTCTCCTTGTGGAGCTCCTGTCCCCTCCAGGTCTTTCTATCTCTTCCTTCTTTCATAAGATTCCCTGCACTCTGCCCAAAGTTTGGCTATGAGTCTCAGCATCTGCTTTGGTACCTTGCGGGTAGAGACTTTCAAAGGCCCTCTTTGGTAGGCCCCTGTCCTGTTGCCTGTTTTCTCCTTCTTCTGATGTCCATCCCATTTGCCTTTATGAGTGAGGACTGATCATCTTACCCAAGGTCATCCTTCATGCTTAGCTGTTTTTTATTAATTTTTTAATTTTATTTATTTTTTATTAATTACAATTTATTCACTTTATATCCCAGCTATAGCTCCCTCCTTCCCCCATCCCCTCCTAATCCTAAACTCTCTTATTTTCCTCCATGTCCTTCCCTCAGTCCACTGATGGGGAGGTCTTCCTCCCCTTCTATCTGACCCTAGCCTAACCCTAACCCTAACTTAGAACCCCTGCACAGATGAAGCTCGTGGCAGCTCAGTATCCAAGTGGGTTCCCTAATAATGGGAACAGGGACTATCTCTGACATGAACTCAGTGGCTGACTCTTTGGTAACCTCCCCATGAAGGGGGAGCGGCCTTTTCAGGCCACAGAGGAAGATAATGCAACCAGTCCTGATGAGACCTTAGAGGCTTCGGTCAGATGGAAGGGAAGGAGGACCTCCCCTATTAGTGGACTTCAAGAGGGAAGAGATGAAGGAGGGAGAATGGAATTGGGAAGGAATGAAGGAGGGGGCTACAGCTTGGATACAATGTGAATAAAATGTAATTAATATAAAAACTTAAAATAAAAAACTTGAAATATAGTGTTCTTATTTACAGAGAAAGTGCAATTGTTGAACAGATCCATCAGTTTTGAGCCCAAATATTCTGACCCGATAGCTTCTGATGTATGTATTATATGAAATTATGTGAGGAAAGTAGTTAATTATAGTCTGTGAGTGAAAATAACTTTTTATTGTGTATTATAATCCGTGTCATTTGCTATCTCAGAAACATTGACAAGCCAATGCAGTTGTTTTCCAAACTCATGTATGCACAAAATAAGTTCATCATAAAGAGTTGCTTAGTACTTACTTTTTTTTCTGGAAACTGCTTCAGGATGGCTTTCAAGGTGAATTGAAAGAAAACATTACGTAGTATGGAGGTGGTCAAAGAATATATTTTTCAGCTAAGCAATCTACCTTACTTTAAAACTTACTTGTATGATTTTTTTTTAATTTTACTTACTGGGACAATTAAGTAACTGGCTTTTTAAGATCATAGAGATGACACCCAACTGGAATTGAATAGCATTAAAATTACTTGAATATGAAGTATGTTCCTAGTAGTCTAAGACATTATTTGAAGTCATTGTAAGAATTGAAACAATTGGGGGGAGCAGTCTTGCTAGGCCACAGAGAAGGACTTTGTAGCCAGTTCTTAAAATACCTGATAAAACAGGATCAGATGAAAGGGGAGGAGGTTCTCCCCAATCAGTGGACTTGGAAAGGGGCAGGGAGGAGATGAGAGAGGGAGGGAGGGCTTGGGAGGGAATGAGGGTGCAGATACAGCTGGGATACAGAGTTAATAAAATGTAACTAATAATAAAAAATTTAAAAAATAAAAATTAAAAAAAGAATTGAAACAAACACTCAATAGATGCTCAATTATGTTTTCAATGTATCAATAATTTAGCTGTTTGTTTGACTTATGAAAAACTAAGGTTTCATGGTGGTGATCTCTGCTCTACAAGTAATTTGTAGAAATGTTTTTTTTTAATTTATCTTAGCAAGTTTCAAAAAATATATATATAAAGAAGATATGCTAGAAGTGGTCAGCACTCAGTTGGAAAACCACCAAGATATAATTCAACACAGAATCTGGCCACATCATATGTATGAACTACAGTTCTTACTGATGAGAGCGGGGGAGGCAAAGACTTGAGAGAGGATACCAGAGTATCAACAGCCATGATCTGATGATGCCACTTATTTCTGGAGACAGAAGTAGCTCTAGCTTTTTGGGACCTCATGGTCGAATAGTTATTTTTAATGAGTTACGTTTACAGGATGAACTTCCTTTGATTGAGTGATTGGTGTGTAGACCTCACACTTGAAGTTTTCTTCTGTGTTAACTGTACTCCATTAGGAATCTAGCCTCAATGGGCATCTTTTAAGCTTAACAACCACGTAAAGATCTCAGTGCCCCTCCCCCATTCCAGTTAATATCTGTCTTCAGCACACAGAGCCATCAAATTTGTACTACATCTTTTCCTTCCCAAGTCTCTAGGCATAAGAACTAAACCAGAATAAAATCTATATTTTTAACAGTATGAATCCTGCAAAGTTTAGCTGTATTTAGCAGTACTATCCTTAATAGTGGACTCTGGATATGCAACATTATAAATATGTCTTACATTCAAAAAGAATAGAAATTTTGCTGGACTTCATAGAGTATGCCTTGAGGTCATATTATAAGACTTGAGGTCATATGTCTTGAGGTCATATTATAAGACTATATTATAAGACTATATCCGACTGTGTATTCAGCCTGTTTGTTTAATGTGCTTTTAAAGGAACAATGTAACAATCCACATTACTAGTCTTGGATTTTCCATGTGATCATCTTTTACAAGTTAAGATAATGCATAGCTGCAATGTAAAATTACATAAACTTTCATGCCTCTGACCCAGATAACGTATGTGTTTCATTTGCTTAAAGTAGCAAATATAGAAGTTGAAAGAAACTTTCTAAAATTTTCCCTATAAGGTTGAAAATAACTATTTAAAAACTGTAGTTGATAATGTTGTTATCTGGATCAGGTGAAATTAGTTTTAGCCACTCACTTAATCCCTTGTAAAACTTTGTTAAGATTTCTATAAATTATATCATTCCTTCCCTCATGTGATGCTTGTGTGCTGTGTGAAGCAAAATTTTAGGGAAAGGCAATCAGATGCATTCACAGGCATGCACAGAGAAATACAGTTACAGGACAGACACACAGACCAATAAAACATATATCAGCCTCCTTTCCTCATTTCCTCCCTGCTCCTCTGTAAGTTCCCTGATAGGGGAGGTTGAGAGGAAATGAAGGAGGGGGCTACAGCTGGAATACAAAGTAAGTAACCTGTAATTAATATAAAAAATTAAAAAAATATAATTATTTTTTATTTTTATTAATTAAAGTTTATTCACTTTGTATCCCCCCTCTACCCCTCTCTCTCTTCCCTCCCTCCCTTTCCACCCTCCCTCTTCCCCACCCGCATCCTTATCCCAGTCCACTGATAAGGGAGGTCCTCCTCTCCTTCCCTCTGATCCTAGTCATCAGGTCTCATCAGGAGTGGCTGCACTGTCTTCCTCTGTGGCCTGGCAAGGCTGCTCTCCTCTCAGGTTGAGGTGATTAAAGGGCAGGCCAATCAGTTCATGTCAGAGACAAGCCCTGTCTGTCCCCATCATCATGGAGGCCACTTGGATACTGAACCGCCACAGGCTACCTCAGTGCAGGGGTTCCAGGCCATCTTCATGAGATGGAAGATAGAGTATCAGTCTCAAAAAAAGACCCCTTTGTCCAGACCCCTTTGATCTGCCACTGTCCCTGTGAAGCTCCTGTCCTCTCCAGGTCACTATCTCCCACTTTCTTCATAAGATTCCCTGTACTCTGCCCAAATTTTAGCTATGAGTCTCAGCATCTGCCTCAATACCTTGCAGGGTAAAGCCTTTCAGAGGCCTCTATGGTAGGCTCCTGTCCCATTCCTTGTCCTCTCCCCCCTTGGATGTCCATCCTCTTTGCCTTTCTGAATGGGGGTTGAGCATCTTAGCCAGAGTCCTCCTTCCCGATTGGTTTTCTTAGTTGTACAGATTTTAGTATGTTTATCCTATATTATATATCTAATATCCATTTATGAGTAAATATATACCCCGTGTGTCTATCTGCTTCTGGGATACCTCACTCAGGATGATCTACCCACCATTTGCCTGCAAATTTCATGATTTCTGTTTTTTATTGCTGAGTAATATTCCATGTGTAAATGTACCACAATTTTTGTATCCATTCCTCAACTGAGGGCCATCTGGGCTGTTTCCAGGTTCTGGCTATTACAAATAAAGCTGCTACAAACATGATTAAGCAAATGTCCTTGTTGTATAATGAGCCTCTTTTGGATATATAACTAGGAGTGGTATAGCTGGATCTTGAGGAAGCGCTATTCCTAGTTGTCTGAGAAAGCGCCAGATTGATTTCCAGAGTGTTTGTATATGTTTACATTCCCACCAGCAGTGGAAAAGGGTTCCCCAGTTAGAAGAAAAAGTGGGGAAGAGCCTTGAACTCATTGGCAGAGGAGACAACTTCCTGAACAGAACACCAATAGCACAGACTCTAAGAGTAACAATCAGGAATTGACTAGGATCAGAAGGAAGGAAAAGAAGACCTCCCCTATCAGTGGACTTGGGGTGGCGCATGCATGCAGAGGGTGGAGGAAGGGAGGGATTGCAGTGGGAGGAGGGAAGGAACCACAGGGGGAATACAAAGTGAATAAAGTGTAATTAATAAAGAATTTTTTAAAAAGGAAGAAATCAAACAGATATGGAATATAATGAAAGAACTAGTTAATGTTTTGGTTCAATATTGTATTAAATAAAGCATTGATTGACACACACACACACACACACAAAAGAGTAACAATCAATAAATGGGACCTCATGAAACTGAAAAGCTTCTGTAAAGCAAAGGACACTGTCATCAAAACAAAATGACTGCCTACAGATTGGAAAAGAATCTTCACCAATCCTATATCTGACAGAGGGATAATATCTAGTGTATATAAAGAACTCGAGAAGTTAAACAGCAACAAATCAAGTCATCCAATTAAAAAATGGAGTACAGAGCTAAAAATAAAAATTTAATTAAAAAAAAGAAAAGAAAATATCTTCATGGGGTATCTCTATCCTTGATCTCAAGCTGTACTATAGAGCAACAGTATTAAAAATGACAAGGTACTGGCATATATATACATAAAAAAAGAAAAACATACATCACAACTAAGACACACTGTCACCTACAAACACAATCATAGGATAGACAGACCCACACAGAAGCATAAGACCACCTTCAGGGAAGCACAGATTCAAACAATAAAACAGAAAAGCAGGACAGAAGACACAGTGAGCATAAGGTAGGGAATCTTAATCTGGACTCATTCTTGTTTAAATGACTTGAGGGGAAGCACCTAGTATCTCTTTCCTCTATGTAACATCAATATATTTTTGGTAACTCAGAGTTAATCACTAAGGCATGTAATGTACACATCTGATAAAATAGACTTCAAACTAAAACTAATCAGAAGAGATAGAGAAGGGCAATCATTCTTATCAAGGGATCAGTTAAGCAACAAAACATTCATGAACTCAGTGGCCTGCTCTTTGATCACCTCCCCATGAGGGGGGAGCAGCCTTACCAGGCCACAGAGGAAGAAGAGAAGGACCTACCCTATCAGTAGACTGGGGGAGGGGCATGGGTGGAGAAGAGAGAAGGAGTGTGGGGTTGGTAGGGGACAAGGGAGGGGGCTACAGCAGGAATACAATGTGAATAAACTGTAATTAATGAAAAAGCAACAAAACATTAGTATCTTAAGCATACATGTACCAAAATTGGCTGCATCTATTTTCATTTTTAAAAACTGTATTTTTTTATTTAAAGATTTATTTATTTTTATTTAAATTGTATTTTATTTATTTAACAATGATCTAGTATTCATAGGTGATTTTAATACTCCATTTTCTACAATCATCTGGACAGGTCCTCTGAGCAACAACAACAAAAAAAGATAAAGAGAGAAACATTAGAATTAATTGACAACATAGATCAAATGGACCTCAGATGTCTACAGAATATTTTAACACCAAATCAAAGAAAGCATATTCTATTTAGTAGCACATATGAGATAAAAGTTTTTCTAAAATAGGTAAAATACTGGCACACAAAACAAATCATTACAAATTGAAAAAGACTGAAATCATTCCTTATATCCCACGTAGACATGAAATAAAACTATTAATTAATACCAAAATAATCATTAATAAATACACAAACATAAGAATATTAAACAACCTGATTACTGAATGATGAATGGGTCAAAGAATCAATCAATACATTTTATAAAAATAATGAAAATGAAAGCAAGACCTCTAGGACACCTTGAAAGTAGTCTAATAGGAAAATATATAGCTATAAAAGAAGGGTTAATGACTTAAAAGAACTCCCAGAAATAGACTGAATAATGCTTTATTAACCTTACATGTTTTGAATGCCAATGAGGCAGGAATAGTAGCTGCTAAAAGACTGGATTGTAGGCAAAAAAAATGCCAAATTAGATGAACCTGTATACTTCAAAGAAGTTTTAACATCAGAATGAAAATCAGGGAATGTGTTACTTCGAAGAAGAGGTTTTGCCTATATTTCTATAGGTGTTGGAAGAGGATGGGTTCCATCAAAATTCATGAAGATTCATTCTGAGTAATAGAAGCTTCCACTTAAGAGGTATTACTCAAGGAAGAAAGAGACACAGAAAGACTGCAAGGCAATTGAAACAGAAAGCTGATCTTCCTGGACAGCTCAACAAACTAGCCAAAGAAGGACATATTGTTAATCAGGCTGGCAGACTCGAAAATCTTGATGGACCTTTGTTGAAGGATAGATGATCAGGACTGCAGTTAAAAGCGATCATTGCATCAGCAGATCTTCATAAGGACATTCGAACTGTTAAGATTGTGGGATTGATAATTGTTTTTCTTGTAGTAGTTAAATTATATGATTTTTTCATTTTATTTATTTTTTTCTTTTTATTATTAGTTACATTTTGTTAACTCTGTATCCCAGCTGTATCCAGCTCCCTCATTCCCTCCCAAGCCCACCCTCCCTCCCTCATCTCCTCCCTGCCCCTTTCCAAGTCCACTGATTGGGGAAGACCTTCTCCCCTTTCATCTGACCCTGTTTCATCAGGTGTCTTTAGGACTGGCTACAAATTCCTCCTCTGTGGCCTAACAGGACTGCTCCTCCCTTGGCAGGTTGGGAGGCCAAAGAGCCTGCCATTGAGTTCCTGTCAGAAATAGTCCTTGTCCCCCTTACTATGGAAAAACAATTGGTTACCATAAGCTACATCTGAGTAGAGGTTCTAGGTTATATCCATACATGGTCCTTGGTTGAGTGTCAGTCTCGGAGAAGACCCTGTGCCCAGATATATTTGGTCCTTGTGGAGCTTCTACCCTTTCCACATCATACTAACTCCTCTTCTTTCACATGATTCCCTCTATTCTGCCGAAGATTTGGTTATGAGTCTTAGTATCTGCTTTGAAACACTTAGGTAAGTCTTTCAGATGCTTTCTGTGGTAGACTCCTGTCATACGTTCAATGCACATCCCATTTGTCTTTCTAAGTGAGGATTGATCATCTTACCCTGTGTCTGTTTTCTTGATTATCTTCTTTAGTTGTATAGATTTCATTATGTTTATCATATCTTGTAGGTCTATATAAGCAAGTATATACCATATTTGTCTTTCTGCTTCTGGGATACTTCACTCAGGATGATCTTTTCTAGATCCCACCATTTGCCTGCAAATTTCATGATTTCCTCCTTTTTGATTGCTGAGTAGTATTCTATTGTAGTACCACAATTTCTGTATCCATTCCTCTGCTGATGAACATCTGGGTTGTTTCCAGGTTCTGGCTATTACAAATAAAGCTGCTACAAACATGGTTGAGCAAATGTCCTTATTGTGTACTCGAGCGAATTTTGGGTATATACCTAGCAGTGGTATAGCTGGGTCTTGAGGAAGCACTATTCCTAATTGTTTGAGAAAGCACCAGATTGACTTCCAAAGTGGTTGTACCAGTTTACATTCCCACCAGCAATGGAGGAGGGTTTCCCATTCTCCACAACCTCTCCAGCATGTGTTGTCAGTTGAGTTTTTCATCTTAGCCATTCTGATGGGTGTAAGGTTAAATCTCAGGGTTGTTTTGATTTGCTTTCCCTGATGGCTAATGAGGTTGAGCATTTCTTTAAGTTTTTCTCTGCCATTCGATATTCCTCTTCAGAATTCTCTGTTTAGTTCTGTTCCCTATTTTGTAATTGGATTACTTGGTTTGTTGCTTTTCAGCTTCTGTAGTTCTTTATACATACTGGATATTAGCCCACTGTCAGATAAAGTGTTGGTGAAGATTCTTTCCCAATATGTAGGCTGTCGTTTTGTTCTGAGGACAGTGTCCTTTGCTTTACAGAAGCTTTTCAGCTTCATGAGGTCCCATTTGTTGATATTTGCTCTTAGAGACTGTGCTGTTGGTGGTCTGTTTATGAAGCTGTCTCCTGTGCCAATGAGTTCCAGGCTGTTCCCCACTTTTTCTTCTAACAGATTTAGTGTGTCTGGTTTTATGTTGAGGTCTTTGATCCACTTCGACTTTACTTAATGGGGAAATACACAGAGGAATTTTAATCCTCTATTATGAACCTGCTGGGGCTGGAATACACACCTTTAATCTTAATGGCTGGAATATAAACATACCTTTACCCCCAAACAATGATGTCTGACTGAGGGGAAGGAAAAATGGTAAAAAAGAGAAAAAAAATTGTCAGAATGAGTCAGAGATAGGATATGCCTCTTACAAGGACAGAGAGACAGTCTACTTAAGAGCAGTGCAGAGAGAGTCAGTCATTTGGTGATCAGTTCAGTCAGTGTAGTTCATGTAGTATAGTTGTTTGTGAATTCTGTTCGGTTTGTGCAGAGCAGCATAGGCATTTAAAGCCCGAGAATAAGAAGGAGTCAAAATACTAGAACAAATTCCCAGAGCACTATGAACTACTTAGAACTGCTTTCATTGTGTTTCATGAGTCCAAGTATGTTGTGTTCATCTTCATTCAATTCTAGAAAGACTTTATAATTTTGTTCCTAATTTCAGTCAATCTATTTTTTTTTAATTTGGTTCTGAGTTGTTCGGTTATCCTGAGTATGCAAGCTTTCTGTTGTTCCTGTTACTGTTGACATGCAGCTTAAATTCATGCTTCTCTGACAGGATGCAAGTATTACTTTTTAGTCTTGTTGAGACTTTTGACCAAGTAAGTGGTTCATTTTGGAAAAGACCTATAAGATGCTGAGTGGAAGATTCTTTTGCGTTTGGGTAAAATGTTCTGTAAGTACCTGTTTTTTTAAATTTTTTATTTATTAATTACACTTTATTTACTTTGTATCCTGCCCCCTTGTAGTTCCCTCCTTTGTCCCCTCCCAATCCTTCCCTTTCTCCTCCTTCTCCACGAATGCCCTTCCCCAAGATCACTAGTAGGGGAGGTCTTCTTTTCCTTCCTTCTAATCCCAGTCTGTTAGGTCTCATCAGGAGTGGCTGCATTGTCTTCCTCTGTGGCCTGGTAAAGAGGCTGCTCCCCCCTCAGGGGGAAGTGGTCAAAGAGCAGGCCATGTCAGAGACAGTCCCTGTTCCCATTACTAGGGAACCCACTAGGACACTGAACTGTCATGGGCTACATCTGTGCAGGGGTTCTGAATTATCTCCATGCATGGTCCTTGGCTGGAGTATCAGTCTCAGGGAAGACCCCTGTAAATACCTTTTAGGTCCAATTGGTTTATAGCATCTTGATGCTCTAGCATTTCTCTGTCTCATCCTCGTCTGGATTACCTGTCTATTGGTAAGAGTGGGGTATTTAAATCACTATCACTGTGAGACAGGCAATATGTTATTTAAACTGTAGTAGTATTTCTTTTATGAAATTGGATGTTATTGTACTGGGTGCATAAAAGAAATTACAATATCATTTTGGTATATTTTCTTTGATAAGTATGTTGTGTCCTTCCCTATCTTTCTATCTCTTCAGAATAGTTTTTGGTAAAAATCAATTCTTTTCATATATTAAAATGACTACACCAGCTTCCTTCTTTTGTCTATTTTCCTTTTGCCATTCTTTTATTTTGAGAAGAAAAGGAATCTTTATTAAAGCTTCCAGATGAGACAGACCTCTGTCCTTCCCTCTCACTGGATCTCAAGCAATATGACAGAAGTGCTATTGTTATAAGCCACTGGTTTGTGGGAATATATCACATAGCCTGACATAGTTAATACATGCAATTAATAAGATAGTTTCTGTTAAGTTTTGATTGAGTAAAATGACTTTAACACATTTTAAAATACATTTTGAGTGAGGTATTCCAAAAGCAGAAAGACACACATGGTATATACTCACTTATATAGACCTATAAGATAGGATAAACATACTGAAATCTATACACCTAAAGAAGATAAACAAGAAAGAGGACCCAGGGTATGATGATCAATCCTCACTTCGAAAGACAAACGGGATGGAAATTGGATATAGTAGCAAACAAGTAACAGGACAGGAGCCTACCACAAAGGGCCTCTGAAAGATTCTACCTAGCAATGTATCAAAGCAGATATTAAGTCTCATAACCAAACCTTCAGCAGAATGCAAGGAACCAAAAGGGGGGCAGTTAACATGACATGGAAAGGACAGGAGTTCCACAAGTACCAAGTATATCTGGGCACAGGGTTCTTTTATGAAACTGTTTCTCCAAACAAGGATCATGTGTGGATGCAACCTAGAGCCTCTGCTCATATGTAGCCCTTGGTAGCTCAGTATACAAGTGAGTACCATAATAAGGGGAACAGGGACTATTTCTTTTTGCCATTCTTTTACCCCAAGATGATATCTATCCTTGATGTTAAAATGTGTTTCACCAATGCATGGAACCTGGTTTTAAATCTATTAAGGAATTAACTAAATGTGGAATTAACAGCGATATATCACTTTTCAGTTTTCCTGTTATCCTAATTGAGCGAGCAATACACATGTGATTTAGTTTACAACGTTGTGCATTGCGTTTCTGTTTTTACGCTGGAAAATTGTTTCTGTACTATAGAGTGTAATGTATCACTTTTCAGTTTTAATGTAAATATAATTGTGCAGGCGACACATATGTGTTTTAGTTTATAACTTTGTGCTTTGAGTTTCTGTTCTTATGTTGGTAACTTGGTTCAGTGCAGTTGAGTGCGATATATCATTTTTCAGTTTTCCTGTTATCCTAATTGAGCGAGCAACACACATGTGATTTAGTTTTCAAAGTTGTGCTTTGTGTTTATGTTCATTTTTTGGAAACTTGTTTCTGTGAAGTTGAGTGTGATATATCACTTTTCAGTTTTCCTGAATTCATAATTTAGCGAGCGACACATATGTGATTTAGTTTACAAACTTGTGCTATGTGTTTCTGTCCTTTTGTTAGAAACTTGTTTCTGTGCTATAGAGTGCGATATGTCACTTTTCAGTTTTCCTGTATTCCAAATTGAGCAAGCGACAAACATGTGATTAAGTTTATGAAGCTGTGCTTTGCGATACGGTTCTTACATTGGAAACTTGTTTCTGTGCTGTAGAGTGCAATATATCAGTTTTCAGTTTTACTGTTATCCTAATTGTGGGAGCGACACATATGTGATTTAGTTTACAAAGTTATGCTATGAGTTTCTGTCCTTTTGTTAGAAACTTGTTTCTGTGCTGTAGAGTGCAATATGTCACTTTTCAGTTTTCCTGTTATACTAATTGTGCGAGCTTCACATATGTGATTTACTTTATAAAGTTATGATATGCGTTTCTGTCCTTTTGTTAGAAAATTGTTTCTGTTCTATAGAGTGCGATATGTCACTTTTCAGTTTTCCTGTTATACTAATTGAGCAAGCAACACAGATGTGATTTAGTTTACAAAGCTGTGCTTTGCGTTGCAGTTCTTACATTGGAAACTTGTTTCTGTGCTGGAGAGTACGATATATCAGGTTCAGTTTTCCGGTTCTCCTAATTGTGCAAGCGACACATATGTGATTTAGTTTACAAACTTGTGCTATGAGTTTCTGTTCTTTTGTTAGAAACTTGTTTCTGTGATGTAGAGTGCGATATGTCACTTTTCAGTTTTCCTGTTATACTAATTGAGCGAACGACACACATGTGATTTAGTTTACAAAGCTGTGCTATACGTTACTGTTCTTATGTTAAAAACTTGTTTCTGTGCTGTAGAGTGCAATATGTCACTTTTCAGTTTTCCTGTTATACTAATTGAGTGAGCGACAAACATGTGATTTAGTTTCCAAAGCTGTGCTTTGCGTTTCAGTTCTTTTGTTGCAAACTTGTTTCTTTGCCGCATACCGTGAGCTATCACTTTTCAGTTTTCCTGTATTCCTAATTGAGC
>REGO01001389.1:15667-38896 GCA_010120015.1 Rhombomys opimus | reverse complement strand
TTCTTACATCTGCCTCTAGCCATCTGGTTATTTATAATCCTCACTGTTTGTTCCTTGAGATTGTAGTTCGGGCTATGATTCTCTCTTTCTGTTTTCTGGACTGTTTTTTCAGGAAGATGAGAGAGGTTCACTGGTTTGGGAGTGTGCACTGTGGTTTCAGTTTTGCCTAAGTAAGGAATGTGATGCTGGCGCTATTCCCGTGCGCTTTTAGCGGGCGCAGTGTGCATGCGCGGATTCTCTGACTATTGCAGTGGCCTGCAAGCCACTATTACACAGTTCTGTCTGAGATCCAGGGATTGTTTGCCTGGATTACACTGGTGGACCCACAAGGCAGAGGCTTCAATGTTGGGGTCGCTATCCCAAGAATCCCTATGATGAATCCATATGATCCCACACTAGGGGTGTGGGTGGCAGGGATCTCGTCCAGTTGCTTCTGTGGAGAGGCCCTGGGTCTGGGGCAAACTCTTCCTAGAGGGCTCACTCACTCCCTTGCGGGAGCAGTTGGAATGCACAGGGGTTCCCCTTGCTCTCTACTCTCTGTTTTAGTCCTGCTGTGGAAAATGCGCGGGTAGGCTAACAGTCAGCTCTGTGGCACTGTGACTGTAGGACTCGGTGTCCACCTTTTCTGTGTGCTGCCTCTCTGTCCTTTCCCTCTGCCAGGAGGGGTTATGTTGACTGGTCCTGGGGTGGCATGGGAAAGAGTTAGGTTGAGTGTTCTCAATCCCAGTTCATGGACCCAGATCTCTCTGCCAGAAGCAGCCTGGCAGTAGAACCTATGTTTGCTGATTTCGAGAGAGTGCCAGGTAGGGTTAAGTGTCCTCAGATCCAGAGCTTGGGTTTCTCTGCCAGGGGCTGCTGGGTGAGCTGGAGAGGGGGTGCTGTGTCCTGTGGCAGGCTGCCTTTCTATCCTTCCCCTCTGAGCTTCCCCACCGCTAGGGCAAGCTTATGCAGGTGCTCTCAGGGGAGTGCCAGAAGGGGTTGGGATTTCTCGGTCCTGATCCTGGGCCGGGGTTTCTCTGCCAGGGGTCAGAGGGGCACCCGTGATAGGACTTGGTGCTAGACCTTATTGCGCTGGACCCAGGAGAGTCTCAGGATGTGTTGAATGACCACAATCCCAGATCCTGAGCTAAAGTTTGTTTGCTGCGAGCAGCCGGCAGCACTGGGGTCCCAGCACTGTGAAGCCACTGTGCGCCTCTTTATCCTTCCGCTCCGCCGCGGCAGGGTTATGGCAGCGTTTGAGTGCCCGAAAGGATTGGGTTTTCTCAGCCCCGATCTTGGGTTGGGGTACAAACAATGTGGTCTGTGGCAGATTCTGCTGGACACCTCCTGCCTCCTCCGAAGAGGGAGTAGGGATTTTGAGCTGGGCGCGCAGCTCTCTGCATGGCGGGAGCTCAGTTGTGATGGCTGTGGGTACCATCGGCCAGAGAGACCTTCCAGGGAAAGACTGGGTGACCCGTAATCAGACTCGCAACTTTGCTTCCCCATGGGGTTTTCTTGCGACTGGGACTCCCAGTCTCTGGCACCCTTGTGCCCACTGATCAGCCTGGGAAAGTGATCAGGACACGCAGGCGTGTGGCTCCAGCCCAGAGACCCAGTGCCCGAGTTACCCAGGATTTCTTCCGGGTTCTGGCTTGGCAACCAAGAGTGGACCCTACTGATTCCCATGCCGTGGGAGCCTCCCCTCACCTGGGAAACACTATTGCTGTACTTTTAGGGCCCAGAGTTCAGTCTCCTGGTCGCAGTACGAAGAGTGCTGTCCCGATTCTCAGACACAGCGTTCTCCTGGATTGTGTTTTCTATGTGAAATATGGGAAGCAGTTTTGGGGAGGTAAGTTGAGGTCTTATGACCAAACCTTAAAGATCTTGGTGATACAAGATCTATACAGTAACATATCTATCATAAAACAGCATTAAACATTTCAGGATTCTTTGAGGATAAAGACAGGAAATGGGGTTTCTTGAAAAGACACTATAAGATTTGGGGATATGCAGGGTTTTTTTTTTATAGTAGACATAATTTATCTGAATTATAATTTGTAATTATACAAAATATTCCACATCTACTAGCAAGGGAATTAAACCCAACAATCAATAAATAGAACCTTGTTAAACTAAATTTGTTTTGTACAGCAAAGTTTTATATATTTAAAAAAATGGATCAGTCAAGTGAAGAGACAGCACATAATGCAAGGAAACACCTTTGCAGCCATATGTCAAAGTACTAGTATTTAGAAAGTACAAACAATTCAAAAATCTAAGCACCAAGAAAAATAATAACCAAATTTCACACTCATCTATGAAATTGATAAGAGAATTATAAAAAGGAGAAAGATAAATGATGAAGAAATCCTTTTTTAAAAGCTTTCAACCTCCTTATTTATTAGACAATTTTCAATGAAAACTATATTAAGTTTATCACAGTCAGGATGGCTAAGTTCAAGAAAATAAATGGCAAAGAACTGGAGAAGGATGTGGGGGAAAAAACAGTCACACACTGTTGGTGGAAGTACAAACTGGTGTATCCATTACCAAAATCACCACTAGTGAATTATATTATATTGGTTCCTCTAATTTTAAATTTTAGACAGAGTATTACTATGTAATCCAGATTAGCCTTGCATTTATAGACCTCCTGCATTAAAATCTTTCAGTTCTTGGTATACACTAATAATTTTATTTTTTAAAGGCCTTAGTTTCTAAACAAATTTTATGATGAGCAGTTATATATTAATATAACTCCTGAATAATTTCATAGAAAATTACTTTAAGATGCAAAGCAACTTCTGACACTACAAGGAAAAGGGTACACAATCTCGTAGAAAAGTCCCTGTTTCTCTGACATTAACAATATTTTGTCTTTTCTTTTATAATGTTCCCTGAGCCTTAGGTTCAAGGGTCATTTTGCATATGTATCCATTAGGACTGGATGCCACATCCTACATTTCGATGGGTTTTGGTATTAATTAACTAGTGATCTCCAGCTGCTGCAAAGAGAATTTTTGTTGATGTGTGGTGAGAACGATACTTATCAGTGTTTATTAGGAAAAATGTTTATAGATATTTTTAGGTATTATGATTGTCTAATAAACTAGTAGTTGAAGTTGCTCTTAGTAATATCAAAACATACTGTCTCCATTAGAGGACTGCCAAAACATGATTTGAATAAGAACAACATCAATGGATGACACTCCTAAGTGGGACAATAAAAACCTATGAGGCTTCATCCAGATAAAAAATATATAGGCAACCGAGAAGGGCAGGGAAAGAGAGAGAGAGTTTTCCACAGGAAACAGCACACTAATTTATTGTCCAGTGCCAAATCGTCCTTCCACAGAACATACCTACAAGTAACATTATATGGACTAAGCCAGTACATTTAGGAATACATATGTATGTATGTGCATGCACGCAATAACATTTAATGGGGGGAGAAGGAACCAAATTTTGAGAGACAGCGATGAGCTCTTTATAAAAAGGTTTGAAAGGAGAGAAGGAGTGGGGGAAATGTTATAATTATAATCTTAAATACAATAAAAAAGTAGGGTCCCAAAGATATATATACCATGCACACACACACACACACACACACACACACACATATGTTGTAAGCAGTGATTAATATTTACTACTTGTTCATCTTTTATTAATGCTTGCTGTTATTCCTAAACAGCTGTATAACCAAATCACCACACAGAGACTGGGCTTATTTAGTTAACCTAGCTCACAATGCTGGGCAATAGTTACACCCTCTTAAACCTCCAAGCCCTCAAAATTTCCTAACATTTAGATTTTATCCATTATACTTGCTTTTTGTGAAATCTTAGGTCTGGTTCATTCTCCACATCATTCCAAGATCTCTCCTCCAGCTCTGCTCTCCTAGCTCTCTCTGCCCTTTCTCCTCCCATTCATTTCCTGCCCTCTGGCTCCTCCCCTCTTTCCCATCCTCTGGCTCTTCCTATCACTCAACATTGTGGCTAGTTGCTTTATTTTGGCCTGTTTACACAAAGTTGGGACAGGATGCTTAGAATAAGTATCACAATGTAATATTCGGATTGAAACCAGAGGGGGGGGGGAATCGGGAATCAGCATTTGAATGAACTAGGGTAAGGTGCATACATCTCAAAAGAACATTATACCAACATATATATATATATATATATATATATATATATATATATATGTGTGTGTGTGTGTGTATGTATGTATGTATGTATATATCGAAGGTGCTACCCAAGTTTTACTAACGTTAATACAATTTTGTACAAAACAAATTCAAGTGCAACATAACCAATGTGTTAATTAGAATTTATTGTTCTTCCATTAAACAATTTATTTACTAACTATACATTCAAATATGACCAGTCCCTCCCTCATACTTCCCATCCCACAGCACTTCCCTTTTCTCCTCAGAACCAAGGTGGCCTCCCATCTATATCAACCCACTCTGCCATATCAAATACAGTAGGACTAGGCACATCTACTAGTTTGGATAGAAAAGGCAGTCCAGTTAGGAGAAAGATATCCAAAGACAGCTGACACAGTCACAGACAACCTCTGCTCTGGTTGTTAGGGAACCCACATGTAGCCCAAACTGCACATCAATTATGTAAGTGTAGGGAGCCTATGTCTGTCCATGTGTCCTCTTTGGTTGGAGGTTCAGTCACTGTGAGCCCCTATAGGCCCAGGTTAGTTGACTCTATAGGTTTTTTTCTGGTGTCCTTTACTTCTCTGGCTCCTTCAATTCCCCCCCCCCACACACCTCTTCCACAAGGTTTCCTAAGCTATGCCTAATATTTGGCTATTGGTCTCTGTATATGTTTCCAATAGTGACTGGATGACGTCTCTCAGAGCACAATTATGTTAGGCTCCTGTCTTCAAGTATTAGCAGTTTATCATTAATAGTGTTATGGGTGGGATCTCTCTCAGAGGATGGGTCTCAAGTTGGACTAGTCAACGGTTGGTCATTCCCTCAGTTTCTACCCCATCTTTAACCGTAGACCTCTTGTAGGCAAGAAAATTTTGGGTAAAAATTTTTTTCAGTGGGCTAGTCTTCCCATTTCTCCTTTGGGAGTCTTGCCTGGTTACAGGAGGTGGACATTTCAAGTTCCATATTCCTGGTTGGTAGGAGTCTTAGCTGGTGTCACCCTCATAGATCCCTGGGAGTTTGGCTGGTCCTAGGTTCCTGGCTCATCACATAGATGCCCCCATCTCCAACAATTTCTGTTCTCTCTACCAGCTCTTTCTTCCTCAGTTTTGCCCACACTTGATCCCCCTGTTCCTCTTCTCACCATCTCTTATTCAATTCCCTCTTATTCATTCCACCATTCCACCTATGGCGTCTATTTAACTTCCCAAAGGAGTCAAGCATCCTCCTTTGGGACTCTTTGTTAGTTAGCTTCTTTGGGTCTGTGTATTGTAGAATGGTTATCCTGTAGTATATGGCTAATGTCTACTTATAAGTGAGTACCATGTGTGTCTTTCTGGGTCTGGGTTATGTCACAGAGGATGATATTTTCTAGTTCCATCCATTTGCCTGCAGATTTCATGATATCCTCATTTTTAACAGCTGAGTAAGATTCCATTGTGTAAATGCACCATGTTTTCTTTATCCACTCTTAAGTTGAGGGACATTTAGTTTGATTCCAGTTTCTGCTATTACAAATAAAACTGCTATGAACATGGTTGAGCAAATGTTCTTGTGCTACAGTGGAGTGTCTTTTGAGTATGTGCCCAAGAATGGGTCTTGAGGTAGAATTGTACCAAATTTTCTGAGAAGTCAGAAATTGGTTTGCACAAGTTTGCACTCCCACCAGCAATGGAGGAGGGTTCCTCTTTCTCCACATCATCTCCAGCATGTGTTGTCACTTGAGTTTTTTATCTTAGCCATTCTGATGGGTGTAAGATGGAATCTCAGTCATTTTGACTTGCATTTCCCTGATAACTAAGGAAGTTGAGTATTTCTTTTTTCTTTTTATTTATTAATTTATTATTTATTATTTATTACAATTTATTCTCTTTTTATCCCTGCTGTAGCCCCTCTCCCTTGTCTCCTTCCAGTCAGTCTCTCCCTCCTTCTTCTCCATCTATGTGCCTCCCATAGTCCACTGATAGAAGAAGTCTTCCTCCCCTTCTATCTGATCCTAGCCAGTCAAGTCACATCAGGACTGACTGCACTGTTTTTCCTGTGTCCTGGCAAGGCTGCACCCCTCCCCAGGGGGAGGTGATCAAAGAACTGGCCACTGAGTTCATGCCAGAGACAGCCCCTGTTTCCCATAATAGGGAACCTACTTGGATATTTAGCTGCCATGGGCTACATCTGAGCAGGGCTTTTAAGTTTTCAAAATGCATGGTCCTTGGTTGGTGTATCAGTCTCTGCAGGGCTCCTTGGGCCCAGATTTTGGCTCTGTTGGTTTCCTTGTGGAGCTCCTATTCACTCCAGAAGACAACTTCCTGAACAGAACAGCAACAGCACAGGCTCTAAGATCAACAATAAATAAATGGGACCTCATAAAACTGAAAAGCTTCAATAAAACAAAGGGTACTGTCAACAGAACAAAACAACAATCTACAGACTGGGAAAGGATCTTCACCAACCCTATATCTGACAGAGGGCTAATATCCAGAATATATAAAGAATTCAAGAAGTTGAGCATTTCTTTTAGTGCTTCTCAGCCATTAGAGATTAATTCGTTGAGAATTCTCTGTTTAAATCTGTACCTTGTTTTTAAAAGGGTTATTTTGGCTTTTCATTTTCTACTTTCTTAAGTTCATTATGTTTTGGATATTAGCCTCTGTCAGATATAGGGTTGGTAGAAATTTATGATGGCTTTATTATCATCAAATAGAGTCAAGAGATAGAATTAGATTTTGCCATGTCTTTCTCTGGTCATTAAATTAAAGAATACTTTTAAATTTCAACCCCCTGTCTATCAAACAGTCTTTAAATTTATACACCACATCAAAAAGTAAGATATTTTGACTGTTGTAATTCTTGTTTGTTGGAATTATAGGGAATGACAACCATGGACTGAGTGGTTACAGCATTTGTAAGAGGTTTATTTTGAATATAATTTCCTTCTGTGCATAAGCTAAATTTGTTTATTTGATACGTCTATTCATAAATATTACAAATTAGTTACTTTTCTATGAACAAGTATTTTCTTTTTAATATTTTTGAGATTATTATAGTAACATCATTTGTCCCTTTACTTTCCTTCCTCTAAACCTTCTTATATAACCATTCTTGAAAAAGATTTAAGTTTGATAAACTCATTATAAGTTATAGAGAGGATGAGTGGTATTTTAGTCATCAGCTCAAGTTTATATATTTCTATTCTTCTTCTGCATGAGACTCAAATTTTTTGTTCAACTTCCTAAACCAGTATGTGAATTCAAAAGAATATCTTCTAAAAGAAATTGTAATCTAAAGAATATTTTATGCCTTTCAATTATTACTATAAATAAATGTGGTACTGCTGTCTTCTTGTTACTGTATCCATCCTCTTACAATGTGATTATTTTCTGTATTTTTTATACTGTATAAACAGAGGAACCACAGACTAAAGAATGTTGGATTTATCAAGGTAGTCATTGATTATTTATCCTTTAGCAATTAAGCTCCCATTCATATGTTTAAAATAGTGACTCCCATTCTGCTTGGTTTATAGGTAGCAAGAGGCAAGTGAGTTACATTGCTTGTTTGTGAATGATCTTCTGTTATCTAGGAAAAGTTAGAGGTTTCTGAGAAAATGTATAGGAGCTGAGTGAGATTTATATCTAAACTAGAAAGATATTGCTTATTATAAAACCTGTATTGCAGAAGAAAAGCAGAGCCTAATTGATTGTTTTACTTTACATAATTAGATTATTTTTAAAATAGTACCAATTAGACATCAGATCATGTGACTAAACAAATTTTATTAATCAAATGTAAGTGTTATGTTTTATGATGCTTTGTTACAGGTCAAAGCATCATTCACAAAAGATAAACTTCTCAGGAGTCAATGCCTCTGATTGTCCTCTAAGAACCCTCTAGAGGTATTTACTGCTAGTTCTCTGCTTATCACACATCACAAACAAATATAAGGTGCTTCAGCAATAGAGTACTTGCCTATCATGCATAAGATCTTCTCTACTATGCACAAACATTGTATGCACATGTAGAATAGTAACTAATTTTAACAGCATGTGACGCCTATAGCTTAAATATGTTATGGTATATTTCCTTGTGTGAGTTGCATGTTGAGAACAGTCACATCACTCTATTTGATCTACAATGCATACTTTTATTGTTTTGGAGAAGACTTTCCACATTAGATCTTATTATAGTAAAACTTAGTAGTATTGAGGACAGTTTGAATGGAAACATATGTTAAGTGCAAAATTTATATTTGGAATGTTTATAAATTAGTCTTTACCTGTTGTAATCAGGAAGTTATTTTTTAGCCTGTGGAATTGCATTCAATTGGATCTCTAAACTAATAATCTAACTTTAATTAAATATATGTTTAGAATTTTCAGTAAAAGATACAAATATGACATTACAGGAAATCATAGATTTTTAGCTAAAAATATCTATTTTTTATTTTTTTATTAGCAGGGCAACTAGAGATAGAATTCTTCAATGCATATAACATAACTAGATTGGTATTCTTAAGATATTTATATGCCAATGTCTGTTTATCCAAATTTCCAATTATTAACAGATACTGAGACACATAATTACATGGGAAATGTCAACTTCACAATTGTTACTGAATTTATCCTTTTGGGACTGACAGAGCATAATGAACTCAAGGTGTTCCTCTCCATCTTGTTCCTGGTGATCTATCTATGTCATCTCCATGACTGGAAATCTGGGAATGTTTTTTCTGATCTACATAACTCCTAAACTCCACACACCATGTATTATTTCCTTAGGTCTCTGTCATTTGTGGATGCATGGTACTCTTCAGTATTTGCACCCATATTGCTGATGAACTTTTTTGTTGAGCAAGAGATTATCTCATTACCTGCATGTATTATGCAGTATTTTTTTGTTTGCATTATTGATTGCCACAGAAGAAATTTTGCTGGCTGTAATGGCTTATGACCGGTACTTGGCCATTATAAACCCCTTAATTTATACAGTGGCCATGACTAAAATGGTTTGTGTTGGGCTGGTTCTTGGTTCCTTCCTAGGAGGCATAATAAACTCATTGACACATACAATTGGTTTAATGAAGCTGTCCTTCTGTGGGCCAAATATCATCAATCACTTCTTCTGTGACCTACCTGCCATGTTGGAGCTGTCCTGTCCTGACACCACCGTGAATGAGCTCTTGCTTTTGGTCTTCTCTGGCATCACTGCAATCACTACACTCTTGACTGTGGTAGTCTCCTACATCTTCATTGTTGCTGCTATCCTGAGGATCCACTCAGCAGCAGGCAGACACAAAGTCTTCTCCACCTGTGCCTCCCATCTGACGGCTGTGACTCTGTTATACGGCTCGGTCAGCTTCAGTTATATTCAACCAAGCTCCAAATACTCCTTAGAACAAGAGAAAGTAGTGTCTGTATTTTATACCCTGGTGGTTCCCATGTTGAACCCACTGATTTATAGCTTAAGAAACAAAGAAGTGAAAGATGCTGTAAAAAGGGCCTTGGAGATGAAATGTTTCCTTTGTTGATTTCAGACTGTTTCTGCCAAAGAGACATGAAATACTGAAAACATTCACAAAGGTATACTAAGTTTTATCCCACTAAACTTTCAGGGTTTACTGAATTTGATTCATGTGGTTTACAATAATGAAAAAGAATACATTCATGAATATATAAGTGTGATATTGTTACAAACTCTGAACCCTAGAGTAGGACTTAGGATGACTATCTGGAACAGTTGTTAATATTTCCATTTCTTACTCATATAAATATACATATATATAATAAGTTATATATATTAAGTTCAAATATATATATTCTTACATGTCAATAACCAGAACATAAAATAAAATATAGAAAGAGAAACTTCTCAAAAATATGAACATTTTCATTAACAGTTGTTCAATGCACATAAGTAAAATATTCTGCAACATAAAAATAAAGGTTCCCAATGAATACACACAATATGCAAGGATGTGTTTGATATTATTTTCTAGGGTGAATCTTTCCCTGAAAGCACATTTATTAGCATCCAACTTACAGAAAATTTTACATTTAATCAGAAAAGGAACAATGTAGTCATCGTATCATTTCCTAACAGAATTAATCCTATATTTAAATATGAAGTTTTATGAGATACAGAAATTTAATACAGTAAATGGAAAGGATTTTTTCTCACATTTTTTTCTTTTCTTCTTTTCTCTTTCTCTCTTTCTTTTTTCCTTTTCTCTCTTTTTTTGTAAGCTATTTAGTCTAACTGTACCATGAATTTTTAGTCTTCTGCTACTTCCCCCCCCCCAATAGTCTTCTGCACTCATCCAGCACAGTACTTCCTTATGTTATTTTCTTTAAACACAGCATTCTTTTTCTAGTTTTACTTTTGCTCACACTGTATGCACCATATCCCAGCTTACCATAGCCCAAGTTACTCAGCCCACCAAGACCTGTTTGGTGCCTTCACTGTTGTCCCAGTGTTTTCTCCTCTTTCTCAGATTCAGTGACACTTTCCTCATCCACATTTAACATCTCAACCTACTACTCGCATCTTCCCTAGAACCTTTACCTTATTTAGGACTACAGATTGTTTATCCTGTATTATATGGCTAATATCTACTTATAAGTGAGCATATACCATATGTGTCTTTCTGCTTCTGGATAACCTCACTCTTGATGAATTTTTATAGGTCCCACAGTTTTCATGCAAATAACATGATATCCTTATTATTAATTGCTAAGTAGTATTCATTGTGTAAATGTACCACACTTTCTTTTTTCATTGTTTTCTTTATATATATATATATATATATAATTTATTCACTTTGTATCTCAGCTATAGCCCTCTCTCTAATCCCCTCCCAATCCCATCCTCCCTCCCTCATCTCCTCCTATGCCCCTATGCTCCTCCTAAGACCCACAATTTTTGTATCCATTCCTCCATTGAGGGCCATCCAAATTTTCTGACAAAGTGACAGATTGATTTCCAAAATAGTTGTACAAGGTTACATTCACACCAGCAATGGGGGAAGGTTCCCCTTTCCTCACAAGCTCTCCAGCATCCATCATCCTTTGAGTTTTTATTTAAATATTTATTCATTTTTATTTATTACAGTTTATTCATTTTGTATTGCAACTGTAGCCTTCCCACTCATCCTTTCCCAATCCTACCCTACTTCCCTCTTCTCCTCCCATGATCCTTCCCAGTCCTCTGATAGGGCCCGTCACAGCTCAGCCTCCAAGTGGGTTCCCTAGTAATGGGAACAGGGGCTGTCTCTGACATGAACTCAGTGGCTAGCTCTTTGATTACCTCCCCCTTGGGAGGAGCAGCCTTGCCTGGACACAGAGGAAACCAAAACAGCCAGCCCTGATGAGACCTTATAGGCTAGAGTCAGACAGAAGGGGAGGAGGACATCCCTTGAGTTTCTGGTCTTAACCATTCTGATGGATGTGAGGTGAAATCTCAGGGTTGTTTTGATTTGCATTTCCTGAATGACTAAGACATTGAACATTTCTTTAATGTTTTTCTACCATTTAATATTCCTCTGTTGAGAATTCTCTGTTTAGCTCTGTAACCCATTTTTAATTGGATTACTTGGTTTGTTGGTGTTTAACTTCAGTTTTTATACATTCTGGATATTAGCCCTCTGTCAGAAGTAGGATTGGTGATGATCTTTTCCTTCTGTAGATAGCTCCATCTCAGATCAAGCTGTACTATAAAGCAACAGTAATGAAAACAGCATGGTACTGGCATAGAAACAGACTGGTGGATCAATGGAATTGAATCAAAGACCGAGAAATAAACCCACACCCTTATGGGAACTTAATTTTTGACAAAGAAGCCAAAACCATACAATGACAAAAAGACAGCATCTTCAAAAAATGGTGCTAGTCTAACTGGATGTCTACACTAAATCTGTTAGAAGAAAAAGTGGGGAAAAGCCTTTACCTCATTGGCACATAAGACAACTTCTTGAACAGAACACCAACAGCACAGGTTCTGAGATCAACAATTAATAAATTGTTCATGAAACTGAAAATCTTCTGTAAAGCAAAGGACATTGGCATCAGAACAAAATAACAGCAAGTTTTTATATGGATAAATAACCCATTTCTGCTTGGATTTGAAGCCACCTGATCCATAGGAGTCCTATACTATATATCTAGTCAAAAAATAAAAGATAAAAAGTTTGAGACATGGGTCATAAAGAAAAATACTGTTTTGTGTTTCTAAATGATTATTTTGTCAATATGTTTTTTGTATACTTGTGTTTCCATCAACAGATATGTGTTGTTCTCAGTCTCGGTCACAGATGCTTCTTATTATAGTAAGCTATGGTGAATGCAGAAATTATTGACTGGTCAAAATCCCGAAACTATGCAACTGGGCCTGCTAACGCATAAATGGGACATCTACATTAACCTATACCTGAAACTACAATACTAAGAGAACATCAGTAATCAGGCTCAGAAAGAACATATGAGAATATAAATATATAAGAATATAAGATGGTAAGGAGAGTTGTGAAATACTATCATCTAGACATAAATGCCCTCGTACACACATGATCTCTCAGGAGCCATGATTAATTTTGGAAGATGTGTACTAGCTCAAGAAAATTAAATTTTCCAGCAGGGGTGGAGAAGAGGCTCATTGGTCCCCTCCTAGCTGAAGAGCTATTGGGAGTTTATTGATTATGAGGAAATGTGTATTGTCTCTTTAGGGGCTAGGATTTCTTTATGAATTTCTGACTGGCCTTGAACTAACTATGTAGACCAAGCTTACCTTGAATTCAAAGCTATCCTCTGCTCTCAAATATTGTAATAAACCAACTAACTCTAATTTTTTATAAGTTACCCAATGAAGTAGAAAAGAAATTAATTCTTCAGAATTCTTTTTACTTAGCTAGGAAATTATAGGACAATATAACTGGTTAATGTAGACAAAACTACTCTTAATAAACCACGTGAATATTTAATTCAATTGTACACTAAAAAGATTATCTTAAATGATCAAGTCTGCTTCATTCTAGGAATGCAAGGATGGTTAAATATATGTAAACCCTTAAAGATAACCTAACATGTATAAATAGAGGTAAGAATAAACTCAAATGACTATCTCCTTAAATGCAAAAAAGACCTTTAAAAAAGCTATAAAATCTTTTTTTTGGGGGGGGGTGAAAATTTGGCATTCTTCAGATACGGGGCAACATATCTCAATACACTAAAGTGAGCACACAACAGCAGGTTAAAGTATAAAATCAAAGTGTGGTAATACATGCCTTTAATGCTAGGATTAGGAGATAGCAAGGTGGATGTCTAGTCTACAAAGTTAGTTCCAGGACAGCCAGGGTTACAGGGAGAAACCCTGTCTTGAAAATAAGTAAATAACCAAAACCAAAACAACACAAAAAACAAAACAGTTGGACCAAAATCAGAAACAAGAGGATACCTATTCCTCCTTTGTATTCAAAGTACTGCTTGAGATTTTAGACAGAACAATGAAAAGAGATAATAATCTATCTATTTATATATCTGTGAAAATTTTCATATGTACATATGAACTTTAAAAAATAGATAGACACAGAAGTAGGAGAAAACAAGAAACAGGACAGGAGCCTACCACAGGGGACCTCTGAAAGACTCTACCCATCATGATAACAAAGCAGATGAGACTCATAGCCAAACTTTGGGCAGAGTGCAGGAAATCTTATGGAAGAAGGAGGAGATAGAAAGACCTGGAGAGGACAGGAGCTCCATAAGAAGACCAACAAAGCAAAAAATCTGGGCTCAGGTGGTCCTGCAGAGACAGATGAATCAACCAAAAATCATGCGTGGAGAGCAACTAAACTCCCTACTCAGGTGTAGCCCATGGAGAAATCAGTCTCTATGTGGGTTCCCTATTAAGGGAATCAGGGGCTGTCTCTGACATGGACTCAGTGGCGGGCTCTTTGATCACCTTCCCCAGTTGAGGTCGCCTAACTAATTAGGCCACAGAGAAAGAGGATCCAGACAGTCCTGATGAGACCCAATAAGCTAGTGTCAGATAGTAGGGAGGAGGACCTCCCCTATCAGTGGACTAGGGAAGGGTATAGAGGAAGGTAGAAGAAGGAGGGAGGATGGGACCGGGAGGAAATAAGGGAGGAGGCTACACCAGGGATACAAAGTGAATAAATTGTAAATTAAAAAAAGAAAGAAAGAAAAATTTAAAAGACCAACTAACCTGGGTGCACGGGGCCTCAAAGAGACTAAAGCACCAGCCAAAGAGCATGCATGACTAGACCTAGGACCCCCAACACATGTGTAACTGATAGGCAGCTTGTTCTTCTTGTGGGTTCCTGAGCAAATGGATTAGGTTTTGTCTCTGATAGACTCTGTTGCCTACTTTCCCTTGACTCTGTTGCTCACTTTCCCTTGACTGGGCTGCCCTATCTGGGCTCAGTGGAAAAGGTTGCCCTTAGTCCTGATGCAGTTGATGTGCCACGGGGAGTGGGGGTTGTCGGGGGTTGAAGATGATGGTGTTTCCCATTTGGGAGAAAGGGAGAGGAAAGAGGAAGAATGTGAGAGGGTAGGACTGGGTGGAGAGGAGGGATGGGTCTGAAATCCAGATGTAAAATGAATAAATAAATTTAATGATAATTTTAAAACATAAAAATAACTTTACCATGTTTGTAGCTGAAACAAGATCTCATTTCACATGATAGGATTCCTAGAATACACAGACCTCCTGATTCATGATTCATTTTATCCATAACTGAGGTTATAGGCATAAGATACTACACATTACTAGATTTCAGTATAATACACTTTAAAAGACATTAAGCTTTATTTTGTAAAAATGTATATATATGCATATATACATTTATTTATATGTGTGTACTTGAGAGTTTCTTAAATCCCCAAAAAAACATATTTATATGAATTTTTTTCTTAAACATTTTTCCTCAAGGCAATTTAAGATGTGGAAGTGAAGCCAGGCATGATATTGCACACCTTTAATCCCAGGACTTGGGAGGCAGAGGCGGGTGGATCTCTGGGAGTTTGAGGTGAGCCTCTTCTACAGTGTGAGTTTAGGACAGCCAAGGCTACACAGAGAAACCTTGTCTTGAAAAATAAAAACAGGAAAAAAAGAAAGAAGAAAGGAAGTAATGTGGAAATGACCACAAAATTCTGCATAAGCAGACACATGTTATATAAGGAAAACATTAAACCAACTAAATAAGGGGCTGTGCTTTTACTTGATGGGATTATTTTCATGTAATGAAGTCAAGACAAAAATGTGCTTTGTCATGTATATGCTGTTGATAACTGAGCATTCCTTAGCATTTCTCTTGATTTTCTTATTTGTAACAATGTTTGTAACATTGGCTTGTGATTACATGATTTTCCAGAAATTACATGTTCTGCTTCTGTGGACTATACTTTTATTCATTATAAAACTCAGGAAATGGAATGACTTGAGGGAGCCATTAAGTGCTTGAGAGTTTTTGAAATCCCTAGAGAAACTTAATAATGAGCACATTACAATCTTTGAATCAAAAGTTTACTCCAGGGAAGATTCCTTTTTAATTAAGGCACGTATATAACAGAATGTATTATCTCAATATGTCTTCTGACATGAGTTTACTATTCTCACTGCAAGGGCTCTGTACCTTTTATTTTCCTATATGTAATGATAAATTTCAACTTTACCCCTGTTACTTTTCACTCCTGTCATTTGCTGAGTTCATACATCATTTTAAAAGTAAGAAATGCTAGTTTTACATTTTATTTGTAGATATTTATGTTATATATTTATTGTGTTTTATTTATTTATATGTTGAATTATAGAGAAGGCAGCCAAGCATAAGGCTCCTAAGTGTGCTGAGGTTTGTATTTATTTGTCCATTAATAAGCTAAATTCCCTTATTTAATAATTACATGTATAATTTTTATTAACTTATTAGTTTAGATATTAAAAATATGTTCAAAATTTAATTGATAATTTGTCAACAAAAAGAGAGAAAATAAGTTATGATTTTTCCATTTATCCTCTTGTATAGAGTTCTGTCTTTATAATATTACAATACTCTATATGTGATATATCTTCTGTTTCTTTTTTTTTCTTTTAATTTTTTACTGCTCTTACAATAGAGTTCATTTTCTGAGTTTTACACACACTACAAGTTACAGTGTTCCAAAATTAGTAAATGGTGAAGCCAGGGAAGTAGGAAGCAGTTAACTTCATTGGTTTTCTTATTCAGGAAAGGATCGATGAGAGCTTCTTTGTTGGTTTCCATGACATAGTTACATTATTTGTTGTGTCTACCTTGTTTATGGCTCAGGTACTATGTGTTTTTCATTTTGTCATGCCTATGTTTTCTTAAATAAGCAAGATAATGACAATAAAAATATATTAAAGTGTCACAATATTTGATTTCATTTTAAGGCAGCTTGAAGAAGTCACCCTGAATATCACTGTGAACAAATAGAGGGAATATAATTTAGAATGAGTCAAACATCAAGTTCATCTCATCCTCAAATTGTATATGATACTTAAAATAAGAATCCAGCTCATGCCAACTAAGAGAATGAAAGCTGTTTCTTACAATATACAGCTGATGTGTTTTTTTAGGTTTCTTTGCATTTTCAATGTAAATGTGGAAGAAAATTAAAGGTTTCAGAGGAAGTACTTTTTTCACAGACAAACATGCATTTGTGGTCAAAACTCTCCCAACTCTAAACAGTGGTCGTGTTTAGCAAACACAGAGTGCCAGAATTGTTTGTTTCACTTTAAGGGCTAAAACTGAAGTTAATGGACACATGATCCCAAGTGTAAAAACATATTTCTATTGAATGCAAACAGCAGTTTGAGCGATTTTACGTTTTATGCTAAATGTCCTTAAATAGCATGCCCTGAAAATAGACCTCTCAAACCTTCTAAAAAAATATTATAGAAATGTTTCATCCTAGGTACTGGAAATTTTGTAAATACACACACAGTTAAGCACACACACAAACACATGTGCACACACACTTGCATTCCACACACTTAGACAGTCAAACATTCAAGTACACCATTTAGGTGGCTCAGTATTACAAGCCTTAAACATAATGCACAAAATACCCCGTTTCAATAGCCAGAAAAAACAAACAAATGAACTAACACTAACATCCCAAGGTAAAATATGTACTTATTTCAAAGTTGTAAATAGAATGCAGTCAAAGTACAGTATTATGTGGATGTGAGCATATGTGTGTGTCTGTGTGTGCCTGTCTGTTTGTATAGCAGGTCTTAGGTGTGTTGATCTTTGCTATTCCACTAAAGTATGTCTCCATGACCTAATGCTTCTTCTGGGCACCATATTTTATGAGTTGTGTGTTTTCATATGTTTCACACTGGATGCTTTAAATATGATCAAAAATTATAAAGGAGTGTATCAACAGAGATATAGAAGTATTTCCACCATCAATTCTTATGATTTTTATAAACTAGAATTTTTCTTTTCTATTAGAATAGATGAAGTTTAGCTTTTTGTGTCATAAATATTATACTTAAAAGAATATTTTCCTTACAATTTAGCATATTTTTACTCATGGACCTGAACATTAAAAATCAAAGGAGCAGTGTTTTAAAAAAAAAATACAGGATTTTTATTTCACATGTTTAGAAGCAGGAGAATCAGGGCATGGGACTTTTACAACTATCTAGTTACTGATATTCCAGTATTGCTGCAAATTTACCTGAATCTCCTATTATTAACAGATACCAAGACACACGTTTGCATGGCTGATGTCAACTTCACATTGGTTACTGAGTTTATCCTCTTGGGACTGACGGATCGCGATGAGCTCAAGGTTTTTCTCCTCATATTGTTTCTTTTGATCTATGTCATTTCATTGGTGGGGAATCTGGGAATGTTTATTCTGATCCACGTAACTCCCAAACTCCACACACCCATGTACCACTTCCTTCCCGCTCTGTCATTTGTGGATGCCTGTTATTCAACAGTATTTGCACCCACATTGCTGCTAAACTTCTTTGTTGAGAGAGAGAGCATCTCATTCTCTGCATGCATCCTGCAATACTTTTTGTTCGCAACACTGCTTACCACAGAGGGCTTTCTCCTGGCTGCAATGACTTATGATTGCTACGTAGCCATTGTGAACCCTCTAACTTACACAGTGGCTATGACAAAAATGCTATGTGTTCTGCTAGTGTTGGGTTCATGCGTAGGAGGTACTGTCACCTCATTGACACATACAATTGGCTTTTCAATCTAGGCACTAGTGCACTATCCATTAGACAGGAATTATAACTTAAAAGCATTTCTTTTTTAGTCTATTGATACAAACACAACTGACCAAAAAAAAAAAAAAAAAGATCTCTAATGATATTGACCTTACATTTCCCAATAATCTACTCATATACTTGAGCCTAGCTGAGTGTCATCATCTTTATTTATCTAAAATGTAAATCATGTTTTAAATTTTTTCTATGGTCCCACCCTCTGTTCTTCTCCCTCCCTACCCTCTTCCCTATTCCTCAGAAACGGGGAGCCCTTCTCTCCTACCATCTGACCCCAGCCTATCAAGTCTCATTAGGACAGCCTGCATCTTCTTCCTCTGTGGCCTGGCAAGGTCACTCCACCAGGGACAAGTGTTCAAAGAGCTGGAAACACAGTAGTCTATGTTAGAGGCAGCCCCTGCTTCCCTTGCTAGGGAACCCATATGGAGACTGAGCTGCCTGTGAGCTACATCTGAGCAGGGGATCTAAGTCAATTCCATGCATAGGAATAGTTTCTATATGCATCACATGATTGGCAGCTCAGTCTCCATGTGGATCTCTGAATGAGGGAAGAGAGGCTGCCTCTATCATAAACTCAGTTGACTGCTCTCTTATCACTTGCCCCTGATCCTGCAGCCTTACCAAACCATGGAGGAAGAGGATCCAAGCAGTCCTGATGAGACTTAACAAGTTAAGGGCAGATGGCAATAGTGGAGAACTCCCCCGCCCCCATTTTAGTGGACTAGGGGAAGGGAATGAGGGGAAAAGGGAGGAAGAGTGGGACTCAGAGAGTTGAGGGAGGGGGCTTCAATTGGTATACATAAGGAATAAATTGTGAAGAAAAAATTAAAATTAAAAAAAGCATATAACTATTAGCCATGTAATATAGGATAAACATAGTAAAATCTATAGCACTAAAGAAGCTAAACAACAAGGAGGACCCTAGAGAAGATGCTTAACCCTCATTCAGAAGGGAAAGCAGGATAGACATCAAAAGTAAAAGAAGACAAGGAACAGGACAGGAGACTGATACTCCAACTCAGGACCATGCATGGAGAGGACCTAGACCCTCTGTCCAAAAAAAAGCCCATTGGCTGCTCAGTTTCCAACTGGGTTAGCTAGTAAGGGGTACAGGGGCTGTCTCTGATATGAACTCAGTGATTGGCTCTTTAGCACCTCTCCTTAGGAGTGCAGCCTTGCCAGGCCAGAGAGAAAGATGATGTAGCCAGCTTTGATGAGACCTGATAAGCTAGGGTTAGATAGAAGGGGAGGAGGTCCTCCCCATCAGGGAACTGGGGAAAGGGCATAGGGGGAGAAGAGGGAGGGTGGGTGGTACTGGGAGGAGACAGGGGAGGGATCTTTAGCGGTAATGCAAAGTGAATAAATTGTAATTAATTAAAAAAGAAATAATAAAAAGAATATCTAAAAATTTGAAAATCAGGGACAATCAGCTACTGCTTTAAAACAGAGTTTGTGTAATGACACTACTGATTTTTGTTGTTTTTGTTCTATTTTTCTGTTGTCCTACTACACAAAGTAATTAATAAATGCTTAAACAGTGCTGCGATTTGCTGCTTGGTTTAAAGTCTGATTTTTCAAGATTCTATAAAGACTAATAAACTTTCTATTGCTCTCTTTACTATATTGCTGAGATTTGTAGTTTCTTAAATATTGTTCTAGTCTCATTCCTCACAGCTTGCAAAAAAAATGTAATAACTCCTGGATTTCAACATGTACATCACCATAATTCCTGACATTGTATTACAAAAGACTAGGCACAGTGAAATAAGTCAATTTACTCCATGTTTTTTGTTTGGCCACCCCATTGTTTCTGGATCCAAGGAACTGAATATCAATTTCCATAAAATTTATTCACTTGGCAGAGCCTGGAAAGCTGGGATTTACCTAATTTTCTTTGACTAGTGTTGGGAAGGATCAACTAAGCATGGTCTTTCTTTCAGTCACTTTGAATGACACTGATTTTATAGGAGAAGAAAGGATGTAGCATAAAAGGGCTATGTAATTCTCAGATCTTTCATTTAGAGGTCTAGTTGTGGCCTGGATCTCTGAAGTAGCAATCCCGGAGCCTCAGTTTCTCCAAATTTAAAACAGTGTTTTCAATAATACACATCCTACATACTATTTTGTCTGTTCTATATATTTGATTCAGAAAACTTTTCCAGTAAGGTTTATAAAATAAATCATTTTTAAATCTTTTCATTGATTCCTTTTATAATTGACAGAAACTAAATTTTTTATGATTAAAATGTAAATACCACACTAGGGCAAGACAGAGTAATAAATATACATAAATAAAACCATTTTATAAACCATTTAGATAGAGATAAGAAGAGGAAAGTCACTTTACTAGATACCTCATCATCAGATATAATTTTCAGAAACAAGTGGAGAGAATGTCCCTATTGCTGGGAAATCGTAGGCCCAAAGACATCAGGAGATACATCAATACAAAACTAACACATTCCTATGGACATTAACCAAGAGTAATGTTTTATAAGTGTTTATAACAGCATGCTTCTCATTTTAAAATCTTTAAATTAACAATAATTTGTTTATTTGTGAACAAAAATAACAAATAAAATGGTGATATTACTGTGTTTCTCTATCCTGGCTTTTAAACACCACAGGTAGACAGTGATAGCAAAAATCTCATACAATAATAATGTCTCCGTTGAAGATATTCCCTTGCAATTTAGGTATAGACCTTAGAGTATAATTAAAATACAAACCTCAGGAGAGCTTATGTGGCAACTGGCAAGCTCCTTTATTAGGTGTGTTTAAGAGTTTGGAGAGGTGTGTGCGTAAAAGTCTGTATAGCACAGATTGCTGTAGAAAACACTTTATTGTGCAGCCTTTTTAGAAATAAGCTGCCAAAGAATCATTTTGAACATGAATGAATACAGGATAGAAGGAAATGATTGACTTAGTGAATTTAGCTTTTGTTTCCACTTCATCATGGATAGGCACATAAACATAACACCCAGAACTATCACATTATCAAAGGCACTAACATTTGTCAATATCATGATATATATAAGGGCTTAAAATAGAGGAAAATAACTTTGTGCTAAATAACACCAACAGCAAAACTAATAATCATGGATCCAAAGCCATGTGGCGATGGAACTCAGAGCTTCAGTGGAAGTAAAGTAATAGATATAAAAGAAAATGATGGTAGTAGAAAGATAAATAGACTTTCTGTGAAAGTCTATGTAAGCATCATAATCTTTCCATGAGCCATGGCAAGTATGTCTGTAGATCTGGCTATAAATAATTTCTATGCTTTTCACAGTAGATTACTTTTTCATTTTACAAATATGCATGTTCTAGTAGGTTCTTAAGAAAGTTAGTGATAGACAAGTGAACACGCTGTCATTGTACAGCTTCACTTTAAATAAACAAATATATAAGAACACCTGTGAGCATGAGGCCAATTAAATGATTATTTAGACAAATAGGATTCAAGTCCCTCTGGCACGATGTGTTAAATATAAAACAAATTTACTTCAACTGTGTCTACTACTTTCACTTTTTCTTATGTGTTTTTCAGTGCATTAAAAAAGTAATGTCTCCCATTTTCATGAGATCACCTTGTAAACTCCTTGGTTTAAACACTTATTTACAGCCTTTTTGCCATTGCTTTGGAACTCATGGACAGTGAATTTACTTCCTGATGTCATGTGTGCTGCAAATTGGATATTTTTATGTTCTCTGCATTCACAGGTGAAAGAATTAGGACCATGTTGTAAATTAAATCTGCAGCAAGCCTTAATTCATCAATGGACAGAAAAGATAAGTGACAGAAAACAGAGAAACATGAAGAAATTTTTTATGTAAATAAAATTTGAGCTGAATGCTTATAGTTTTCTAACATGAATACAAACTGAAATTTACTGATTCTGAGACAATATCAAATGTTCTCATCTTGTCCACAACTTACAATTTAGATGTTAAAAATTTAAGATTGAATAGGAAATTATAACCAAATGCATGACTTATAGTTTGATTTTTAAAGCTTTATAGTTTCTTTTTAAAAGCTTTATATTTCCTAAGACAATAATATAATTATAATAAATAAGTTGGTAGGGGTAAAATTATGCCCCAGTGATAGAGTTGGATAGAAGCTATCATGGCTTAGCAGGAGTGTCCTGTAACTATTACAGACATAATGTTTTGATATCTTAAAGTGTTAAAATGACCATCTGTCATCTTCTTTAAAAGAAGTAAGAAGATGGAGATGTGGTTCAGAGGTTAGGTGCACCTGTTTTTCCTTCAGTGGACTGGAGTTTGGTGAATATCACCCGCACCGGACAGCTCCCCAGAGCATGGAACCTCAGCTCCCAGATTTTCAACTGCTCCTTGTGGCCTCTATAGAAACCTGTGTGCAGGTACACATACACACAGAGACAAAAAATTAAATTAAACTAAATTAATAAAAATCACATTGTCTTTCAGCATTTACTAACTTCATTTTTCTCTCAATGCTGGAGGTTAAGCAAGCACTGCTTGTTGGGTCATTTGTCTTGAGAGTTTCTTTAACTTTTCTCATTGTTAAGTCAAGTCATCAAGTTAAGGTTGAGTCATCAAAAATGACAGAAAATAATATCACAGAAGTGAAACTCTTCATATTCAGTGGATTTTCGGGTCACCCAGAATTACAAGTCAGTTTGTTCTTAATATTTCTTTCTTTTTTTTTAATTTTTATCAGTTACATTTTATTAATTCTGTATCCCAGCCGTGCCCCGAACCCTCATTCCCTCCCAGTCCCTCCCTCCCTCATCACTACTGTGCCCCTTTCCAAGTCCACT
>REGO01001388.1:27324-47340 GCA_010120015.1 Rhombomys opimus | reverse complement strand
TTCGGTTCCATTGATCCAACATTCTATTTCTATGTCAATAACATGCAGTATTTATTACTATTGCTTTGTAGTACAGCTTGAGATCGGAGATGGAGATGCTTCTAGATGATCTGTTGTTGTACAGGATTATTTTGGAAATTCTGGCGTTTTGTTTCTCCATATGAATTTGATACTGTTTCTCTCAAGGTCTATGAAGAATTGTGTTGGTGTTTTGGTGGGAACTGCATTGTATCTATAGACTGGTTTTGGCAGAATAGCCATTTTCACTATGGTAATCCTGCAGATCAATGCGCATGGGAGATCTTTCCATCTTCTGATATCTTCTTCAATTTCTCTCTTCAGAGACTTGAAGATTTTCTCCTACAGGTCCTTGATTTGCTTGGTTAGAGTCACTCCAAGGTATTTTATGTTATTAGTGGCTTTTGTGAAGGGTGTGGTTTTCCAATTTTCTTTCTTGTCCTTTTTGTCTTTGCTATAAAGGAGAGCTTCTTATTTTTTTGAGTTAATTTTGTATCCAGACACTTTGCTGAAGGTGTTTATCAGCTGAAGGAGTTCTCTGGTTGAAATTTTGGGGTCGCTCATGTATACTATCATATCATCTGCAAATAGTGAGTGACACTTTGACCACTTCCGTTCCAATTTGTATTCTCTTGATCTCCTTTAGTTGTCTTGTTGCTCTAGCTAGGACTTTAAGGACTAAATTGAAGAGATCTGTAGAGAGTGGGCAGCTTTGCTTTGTCCCTGATTTCAGTGGGATTGGTTTGAGTTTCTCCCCATTGAGTTTGATTTTGGCTATAGGCTTGCTGTATATTGTCTTTACTATGTTTAGGTACATGCCTTGTATCCTTGATCTCTCCAAGACTTTAAACATGAATGGGTGTTGGATTTTGTCAAATGCTTTTTTGGTGCATCTAAGGATATTATCCTGTGGTTTTTCTCCTTCAATTTGTTATGTGGTGGGTTACATTGATGAATTTCTGTATCTTGAATCACCCTTGCATGCCTGGGATGAAGTCTACTTGGTCATGGTGGCTATCTTTTATGTGTTCTTGGATTCAGTTTGCCAATATTTTATTGACTGTTTTCGCATCAAAGTTCATATGAGAGATAGATCTGAAGTTTTCTTTTTTTGGGGTCTTTGTGTGGTTAATGTATCAAGGTGACTGTGGCTTCATAGAATGTTGATTTTCTCAAAGAACCAGCTTTTTTTTTTCTTTGTTTTTTTGATTGTTTTCTTTTTTTTTTATTTGTTTGTTTTCGGCCTTGGTTTTGAAAACCTTGTTTTTAAGTTTTTTTTCTTGTGTATCTAGTGAATTGAAGTGCCCATTGTGGAGTTGCTGGTGAAGCCATGCTGTCCTGATTTTTGTTGGTTTTGTTCTTAAGCCTCTGGCCATCCGGTTATCTGTAACCTGCACTGGTTGTTCCTGGACTTTGTAGTTCAGGCTATGATTGTATCTTTCTGTTTTCTGGACTGTTTTTTCAGGAAGATGAGAGAGGTTCACTGGTTTAGGAGTGTGTGTTGTGGTTTCAGTTTTACCTAAGTAAGGAATGTGATGCTGGTGCTATTCACATGTGCTTTTAGAGGGGCAGTATGCATGTGCAGATTCCCTGACTATCTGATGTGGCCTGATGACTATTAGTATGCAGCTCTGTCTGGGTTCCAGGAATTGTTTGCCTGGATTTCACTGATAGTACCACAAGGGAGAGGCTTTAGCATTAGGATCGCTATCCCAAGAATTTCTATGATGCCCACACTAGGGGTGTGGGTGGCAGTTATCTGTTGTCTGGTGGCTTGTGTAGAGAGGCCTTGGGTCTGGGGCAAACACTCCTTAGAAGGCATACTCACTCACTTGAAGGACCAGATGGAATGCACAGGGGTTCCCCTTGCTCTCTACTCTCCAATTTGATCCTGATGGGGCAAATGTGGGTGTAGGCTACTAGTCAGCTCAGTGCAGCTGTAGCAGCAGTGTGTGCTGCCTTTCTGACCTTCCCCTCCTCCAGGGAAGGCTTGTGGTGGCTGGTCCTAGGGTAGCACTGGGTAGAGTTCGGTTGAGTGTCTTCAATCCTAGATCCCAGACCCGATACTCTCTGCCAGAAGCCGCCCAGCACTAGAGCATATGTTGGCTGGTTCCTGGAGAATACTAGGTAGGGTTGAGTGTCCTCAGATCCAGACCTGGGGTTTCTCTGCCAGGCGCCTCTGGGTGTGGGGAAGCAGAGGTGCTGTGGCCTATGGCAGCATCTGCAGGCTGCCTCTTTGTGTTTCCCCTCAGCTAGGGCAAGCTTATGGTGGTGTTCTCAGGGGAATGCCAGGAGGGGTTGGGAATCCTCAGTTCCCGATCCTGAGCTGGGGTTTCTCTGCCAGGGACCACCGGTGCTAGAACTTGTAGAACTTGGTGCTAGACCATATTGCGGCTGGACCAGGGAGAGTGTCAGGACATGATGAGTAACTGTAGTCCCAGATCCCGAGCTGAGGTTTGTTTGCTAGGAACAGCCGGTACCACTGGGGTCCGGGCACTGTAAAGCCACTGTGCACCTCTCTAGTCCATTCCACCAGGACAGGGTTATGGTGGCATTCTTGGGGGAGTACCAGAAAGGATTGGTTTTTCTCAGCCCCAGATCTCGGGGTTTTTTTTGTTTGTTTGTTTTGTTTTTTGTTTGTTTGTTTGTTTGTTTGGTGGAAGCTGCCACTGTTGCTGGGGCTGGGCACAGACAGTGTGGTCTGTCTCAGATTCTGCTGGCCACCTCCTGCATCCTCCAAAGAGGGAGTAGAGAGTTGGATATGGGGAAGTGCCTAGGGATCCCCTCCTAGGGTGTCTTCTCTCAGAGGAGTCTGCCGGTGACCTGATTCTAGATAGATTCAGTTCATGGTTAGTCTTTTTCTTCCTAGAAGTCTAGATAACTCTGTTCTGGGTTGATCAGCCCTTTCACTCACCAATTTCTGCTTTGCAGGTCCTTTGCCCCTCAGATAAGGTTCACACTAGCCTTCGCCATCTTTGTTCCCAGGTATCATTATTTTTGTCCTGTGTTATTAAAAAATATATATATATTTCCTTTCATTTCTAGGATCAACACTAACAAATTAAAGGGATTATATATGGTTTAAACTATAACCTATTCAGCCAAACATGAAATTTTTATTTGCGTAAATGAGTAGTTTTCAATGATGAATATATGTTCTCTATTCGTGTGTGTGTGTGTGTGTGTGTGCAAGTACACTTATTTACATTGTCATCAGAGTGAAGACAACACACAATCCATAGCGTGTTGAAAATGTACCCCACTTCCACAGTCCCAAGTCTGGCAGACAACAAGTGTTCTCATGTGATTCCTATTGCCCCTATAACGTTATCACAAAAATGTTATTTTATAATATAAATCTATCCGAGTACATTCCCAGAGGCTGTGGCCTGATGTCAGTGATGGCTAAGTAGCCATGCCAGCAGGGCTCTTCCTTCTGGGAGCCCTAAGAGAAGAATGTCTTCTCTTGCTTCTCCTGGCTTTCACAGATAAAAGCTTTGATTCTTAGTCTCATAGTGCTCTTCTCTATCTTCAAAGGCAGCAATGTCATTCTTCAGATCTGTGTTGCCAAGAACATACCACCTTTCTCACTCATACTCTGCCTCCCACAAATCACACCAGTTCCAAACACATAACCAAGGATAATCTCATGTCAACATTTTTGGTTATAGCTGCAAAATTCCCTTTGGTATATAAAGAACATGTCCACTCATTTTATGGATTAAGATGTAGATGTCTTGGAAAGCATTTTGAGCCAATTTCACTGATCAATAAAGACATATTTCAGTAGTACTTTATGAATGGAATAGAAGATTTGGCAAGAAAAATAAAAATAAATGTTATTCTTAACAGAGAGGCATAATTGCTGTGTTTTAAAGATGGCATCATGTTGCCCATACATTTCTATAACCTCTTATTATACATTGTGCATTGCTTTTCTAGACAGTATTTAAACCTTCAGTTTCTTGTATTATTTATTGAAGACAGTATATGGAGAGGAATAAATGTTTCTTCCTTTTTCACTGCATCCCAGAAAAATTATAAGCCATAATACATCAAATGAGTGAAAGTTCATTTAAGGAAAATAGAAATAAATATCATAATGTGTTACTACAAGACATAAGATGCATGATACCAGGAAAAAGAAAAAGAACAAACAGGAGAGAGCACCCAGTTCTTGAAGTTTCAATATTTTACCTGCACCAAGCCTATTAGCAACAACAGTTTAATCAGCTAAAAGCAAGCTTTATTCTCATCATAAAACACAAAATTTGATATAATGAATCAAATTGTGGTGGACCTAGTATTTACTTCAAATGTCCTGTGTCTAGAATATTATATCCTTTATCCAGATGCCACAAGGGAGACCTATGTCTTCTCAACGGGCAACAAATCTCTCCAAAATCCATGACAAAGATGGCACTGAAGGAGAATTTATGCCAGTCTAGAACTAGCATAAAAGAGAGAAGAAAGGATCAGTTTGCCAAGATCCCAATTATCATTGTAAAGTTTAAGATTTTCTACTACATTCTTTTAAACTAAGATTGAAGGAGAAATGTGTGATATGTTACTTACAAGGAGTTGGGAGTTAGCTCAGCTGATAAAGTGCTTGCCTTAAAAGAATGGGGACCAGAATTTAATTATGCAAAACATTGTTATTGAAGCCTAGAGCCAGAGTCTGGATCCTTCATGGGCCCTAACAAAGCACATACTACTGTTTTGTTGCTGTGTGGATACAGTTTTATAATGATTCCTAAGGACTTAATGCTATATCTATGTTGATTTGGGCATCACTCAATACATACAACAGTAGTTACTTTTTACAGAAATTGGCAATTAACACGGATACTGACAAGTGAATAACTGCAGGAACGAAGAGAGAAAAAAAAAGTAAGAACCTGAGATGGTGGATGATTTTAAGTAAAGGGATTTTTTGACCACGTCAAAGATGAACATGTGAATTAAAAGAAATTATGAAACTATGCATAAAACCTGTACAATCCTAAATCAGACCCAATCTTAACATGCAGGAGGAAAAGAAGACGATCCTATTGGCATGTGACTGGAAGGAAAGTCAGTTTTCTTTAATGGTATGACAACTCGCATAGTGGTGACCACATCGCAGGACAGGGTCCACATCTAGGAGTATTCAGCCAAAACAAACTGAACTCCATGAGGTTTTAAACACACACACACACACACACACACACACACAGACACACACACACAGGGGTGGAGTATTGAATGGGTAGAACCATGGATGAAAGGTTGACATTTCCCTTTCATTTTTTATTTGTTTTCCAGAATTAAGGTGTTTGGTATCCTGAGAAATTCTGGCGCTTTCTCAGAAAATTAGATCCAGCTATACCAAAAGATACTCAAGTATACAACAAGAACATTTACTCAACCATGTTTGTAGCACCTTTATTTGTAATAGCCAGAACCTGGAAACTACCCAGATGTCTCTCAACGGAGGAATGGATAGAGAAATTGTGGTATATTTACACAATGGAATACTACTCAGCAATCAAAAACAAGGAAATCATGAAATTTGTAGGCAAATGGTGGGATCTAGGAAAGATCATCCTGATTGAGATATGCCAGAAGCAGAAAGACACACACAGTAAATACTCACTTATAAGTGGATATTAGACCTATAAGATAGGATAAACATACTAAAATCTATATACCTAAAGAAGCTAAATAAGAAAGAGGACCCAGGGTAAGATGATCAACCCTCGCTTAGAAAGACAAACGGGATGGACATTGGAAGTAGGAGAAAACAGGTAACAGGCCAGCAGCCTACCATAGAGGCCCTCTGAAAGACTCTATCTAGCAGTATATCAAAGCAGATGCTGAGATCAAACCTTGGGCAGAATGCAGGGAATCATGAAAGAAGGGAAAGTTAGTAAGATATGGAGAGGACAGGAGCTCCCACAAGGACCAAATATAACTGGGCCCAGGTGTCTTTTCTGAGACTAATACTCCAACCAAGGACCATGCATGTTGATAACCTAGAACCCCTGCTTGAATGGAGCCCATGGCAGCTCAGTATCCAAGTGGGTTTCCTAGTAAGGGGAACAGGGACTGTCTGTGACATTAACTCAGCGGTTGGCTCTTTGACTTCCCCCACCCCCAAGGGAGGAGCAGCCTTACTAGGCCACAGAGGAGGACAATGCAGCCAATCCTGAAGATACCTGGTGAGATAAGGTCAGATGGAAGGGGAGGAGGACCTCCCCTATCAGTGGATGTAGAGAGGGGCAGGGAGGATTTGAGGGAGGGAGGGTGGGATTGGGAGAGAATGAGGAAGGGGGCTACAACTGGGATACAAAGTAAATATACTGTAATTAATATAAAATTAAAATTCTCATAGAAAATATATAAAAGAGACAATTTATAAAGATTAAGTAGAACTGAATCCCTATGTGCATGTTGAAAGTTGAAGATTGAATTGTTACAGTGGACTGTAGTCCTCTGAAACCAGAAGACCAATTTAAATGCTTTCTCTCATAAGTTGCCTTGGTCATGGTGTTTTAACAAAGGAATAGAAAAGTAGCTAATACTTGGTAGCTCAGTAACCAATTGGTTTCCCAAAGTGAGGGGAACAAGGACTATTTCTAACAGGAACTCAATGAAGATACCTGATAAAACAGAATCAGATGAATGGGGGGAGGTCCCCCCCTATCAGTGGACTTGGAAAGGGGCACAGTAGTGATGAGGGAGGGAGGGAGGGACTGGGAGGGAATGAGGGTTCGGGGCACGGCTGGGATACAGATTTAATAAAATGTAATAAAAAGAAAGAAAAGAAAAGTAGCTAATACAATAATAAGCAATCACTGGGGGAAGAAATTCTGGCTAGCCATACTTATGTGAAATGAAACTGCATAGGCAAAGACTGGTTGGTTCAAACAGTAATAATGAGGACAGGTTGGAATGTTACTAGTCCAGGGCCTAATTATAATTTTACTTCTCCTTGGGATAGTTAAGCCCCTGAATAGCTATTACCCACCCATCCCTAAGTCACAGCTAACGTTCTGTATCTAATAGATAAAAACCTATTGGAATCTAATAACTTAGCAGACCACTAGCTCCAAGGAAGCCAAATGATCAGACTAGTATCAAATAGCATTTGCAGGTAAGGGATATTCTTCCTTCTTGTAGTAAACTTCCTCTCTGATGTCTCTGCCTTGTATTTCTAAATGCCTATACTTAAAACTTCTTTTGTTGTAGTCCTTTTTTTACTGTAATATTTTTTTTATTTTAATCACAGGTCATTCACTTGTATTCCATAGCCCTCTCCCTTTCCCCCTCACAATCCCACCTTCTCTCCCTCATCTCCTCCCTGCCCCCTTCCAAGGCCACTGATTGGGGCAGTCCTCCTCCCCATCTGATCCTAGCTTGTCAGGTAGCTTCAGGATTGGCTGCAATGTCTTATCTTTGGTCCTATAAAACTTTAATAAATGGTTTCTATGTTGGGATACTATATCTGGGAAGACCCAAATATATGCTTCCATCTACAGAACTTATATTTACTCCAGAATAAATCATGTCTTGTTTTCATTCGAGGTGAGAGTTGTGTCTTTACTTGGCAATGCCAAGAGGAGATCTCTTGGACTATTGTTCTTTTGTGCATACTGTGCAGGGAGCTCCAGCTTCTGAGGAATGCCATCAATGTCAGGGTGGGCTTTCTTGTCTTATAACTAGTTTGGTTGCTCCCTGATCCTGTAAGTATTCTCTTTCTCACACACACTCCTGTTAGTAACACCAATAGCAAGTTCCTTGTGTCATCTAGTTGGATTTTGATGCACTACTTTAGGCTACATGAGCTCTCTAACTGGGGGGAGCAGATGTGGTAATGAGTGAGTGTGTGTTGTATTTCCCCAGGAAAAGTTTGTCACATGACTATAGAAATTGAGGTCTTCAGGTTTTAGTCTCTCAGCTGTGAAGTGGAACAATGACAAAGACCAGTTCATTGACTCATGAACTAAATGACTATTTGCTGATTGATGTGTGTGAGTGAGTGAGTGAGTGTGTGTGTGTGTGTGTGAGTGTGTGTGTGCATGTATATGCACACAGGACATGTTAAACACGTCAAAAGAAGTCAAAAGAAAGTTTTCAGCTGGTTCTTACCACCTAACACCATGGAATTAGGTTTTCAGGATGAGCAGCAAGCTTCTTTTTTTTTTAATTAAATTTTTTTAATTTTATTTTTCTTTTTAGTTACATTTTGTTAACTCTGTGTCCCAGCTGTATCCCACTCCCTGCCCCTTTCCAAGTCCACTGATAGGGGAGGACCTCCTTCCCTTTCATTTGACCCTGTTTTATCAGGTATCTTCAGGGCTGGCTGTAGAGTCTTTATTTTTTATATTAATTACATTTTATTCGCTCTGTATTGAAGCTATAGCCCCCTCCCTCATTCCCTCCCATGTCCACCCTACCTCTCTCATCTCCACCCATGCCCCTCCCCAAGTCCACTGCTAGTGGAGGTCCTCCTCCCCTTCCATCTGACTCTAGATTATCAGGTCTCATCAGTACTGGGTTTATTGTCCTCCTCTGTGGCCTGGAAAGGCTGTTTCCCTCTTGGGGAGGTGGGGTGTCAACGAGTCCACCACTGAGTTCATGTCAGAGCCAGTCCCTGTTGCCCTTGCTATGTTACCCACTTGGATGCTGAGCTGCCATGGGCTACATCTGAGCAGGAGTTCTAGGTTATCTCCGTGAATAGTCCTTGGCTGGAGTATCAGCCTCAGAAAAGACCCCTGTGCCCAGATATTTTGGTTCTGTTGCTCTCCTTGTGGAACTCCTGTCCTCTCCAGGTCTTTCTATCTCCCCCTTCTTTCATAAGATTTCCTGCACTCTGCCCAAAATCTGTTTAAGAGTCTCAGCATTGAGCAGCAAGCTTCTTTACCCATTAAGTCATCTTGCTTACCTTCTCTCCTAGAATCTTAATGCATAATAATTTGAAATCTGTATTAGATTATGAAGAAAAAACTCAGCATGCTCATTAATAAAATCATTAATTAGATTCTATTGTTCTAATCCCAAAGACATTTAGTGTTCAATTAAGAAACAAATGTTTGTCTTAGATAGTAAAATTGAATTTTTACATAAAGAAAATAAAGCATTTGTATATTTAACCATTCAGGAGTAGAATTTTTATTTTAAAACTTATGAAAATTATGGTATCAAGCATAATAATGGTATCATCAAGCATAATCAAGCAAAATAATGGTATACCAAGCATAACTGCTGTGGCAAATCCTTCCCAGGGGTAGGACATTACTGGGTTTTTCCTAGAGCATTTTCTGAAGGTCAGTGTTGACTACAGAACATTTTAATAAGCTATAAGATTCGGAGGTTCCGTGAAAATACAATCTTTGTATTGCTGTGTGCAAGACTACCATGTTATTTACTTTTTTATGGACAATATGTTTTAAATTAACCTTATATTTTGAAATATATTTAATAGTTGCACTCACATGTGTGTAAAAATACATTGGTTTGCTTTTATTAAAAGTAAAGAAAAACAACAATGTGCCATTTTAACATAAAAATGCTTACATGTGGAATGTTTTAGTCGCATGCTGATTTATATGGGATTGCAAATTAAAATGTCTCTAATTCTACCTATCTTGAGCCTAAAGGCTTTTTGCATAGTTTAGTTTATGTTGCAGACCGCACACTGTATTTTTATTTAATATTCCTCATCAAAACCTGTTTAAATATTCAGCAAAGCTTTAAGGCAATTTTATTTGTATTAAGTGTTCGGCTGTTTGTGCATGGAAGCACAGTGAGACTGATAAATTATAAATGGAACTACTGGCTTCATTATGGCAGGATAACTCCTCAGAAGCAAGTCATACTGCTAAAGCTTTCTGTGGGATTGGACTGTTGTTTGCTGTGTCATCAGTTTGGGATTGTGGAGGACTTTGGGGTTCTAATGAAAAAAAAGAAAAGGAATACAAACGTGTACTCACTTTCTTTATCCAGGTAGGCACGAGTGATGATGAGGTCATGATGGTGGAGACATCACCATCTTTAAATCTTAGTGTCTATCTGTGTTCGTACCAGCTCCAGCCTAAATCAGAACTGTTCATTACTTCTGCCCCTTGAGTCTTTCTAATAGGCTTGTGTTTAGTTGTGGTTTTGTTCTAATCAAATAGTTCTTATTCTGGTTTTAGAAAGTAAGAACAGTTCATTTCTATTTAGTTACTATGACAAAAATAACTGAAGTGTTTTTAGGTCAGAATCCCAACTCTGCCCACATAGGAAATCTGCCCAATCCCATCACAGGAGGCTTCTTTTAACTTCAGTTTCCTCATATGCAAAGCATCGGGAAATCATTTCCTTCAACATGCAATAAGTATGCAATAATCCTGAGGAGTGTGAGTGAGTGATAGCACTTCTACTGGTGTCAAGTCAGGAGCCTTTCTTTTTTTATTATTACTTTTTTAAATTTTGGATAACTGCATGCATGTATACAAGGAAATAGGATCATATGTATCCCCATTCAACTCTCTACTTCCAAAAGTTCATAATAAGAGGTGCAGTTGAGATCATTTGTTTTATCAATGTTAGGATTTGGGCTGGTTTGATCTTTTTCAAGTTTTGACCACAGCTACAGTGAATTTACGAGGGTAACAACCATATGCCAAAAACAGCATTTCAAAGCACCTTCCGCCTTGTCTGCTCTTACATTCTTTCTGCTTCCTCTCCTTCCAGGGCCCCTGAGCTTTGCTGCAGGTGGGTGGGTGCTGTTAAAATAAATGTGTCCTTTAGGTTTGAGAACACAGACCCTTAGTCTGACCAACTATTCATCTTTTACTGTATGTAAAAGATTCATGTGTATCTAGGAATGACCCTCATAGAGTACAAAAATTTTTACCATATAGACAGAATCATGGAAGTTCTGTGAAGCTAGGAGAAGGAGTTGTGTTCCCGAGAACTTGCATTACAATCTGATGGGATTGTCCATAACATATGTGCACATTTCTGAAAATTCTTGTTCTGTGCTTCTGCTACTTAAAAAGAAAAACATGATCCTCTTAACAACAGCACAAAGGAATACATCTATAAGATGGCACCATTACCCAATGAGCAGAGTACCCTAATGCATTTAATTCTTTCTCACTTCTATTTTGCTTGATGTATCTCTGGAAGAGTGAGACCTCATCTCAAAATATCAGTATAAGTGTGTGTACGTGTATGCGTGTTCTTAAAAAAGTTGTACTGAGCAATAATCTCATGCCAGAGTGAACTTCAAAGCCTTTAAGATTAGCCAGGGCAAGGCTGTGTCAGCAGAGTGTTAGAAACTGGTCTCCCTTTCCCAGCTAACACAACTGAACACTGCTCAGCCACTGAAGTTAATAAAAGTCCACACAACAAGGACTTGAAGTTGAAGATTTTAGCATGTTTCTACCACACAGTTCTGCTAAAAGTATTTTATATCTTTTCATTAGCTAAGTTTTTATTGTTGTTGTTCTGTAGCCATTATTTAAAATTTTTGTTATTTTTTTTCTATTTGAATGAGAACAGTTTTTTTTTTCTTTTCTGTTTTTCTTTTTTTCTGTTAACTGGCAGGAATGGAGCTCACCATAGTTGATGATAGAATAAAATCAGTGTCAGAAGACAACACAGTTCTACCTAACAACTTCAATTTTGAAGCCTTCCAAAGCACTTATGGTCCGTGCAGGTGCTTCGAAACCCTTGCCTGTGTCAGCATGCTGCTCTTCATATCATGTAACCTGACTCTCTGCTCATATACTTGTTCTATACTGAAATGTTTGCCACAGGTATCTAAACTAATATATACATACATTCCTCTTCCACCTAGACTCAGGTCACGCTTATGAAAAGAAAGACCATAAAGAGTGTAAAAGAGAAACATTGACATACTCAAAGCAATGGAGAAACACTATTCCCGGTCTTTGGTGGCTACTAAGTAAAAAGACAAAAATCAAGCAGTGTGCTGCAAAATATCAGAAATGTGTTCAATGTAGACAGTTATAAGTAGAAAGGACAAAATATTTAGTCAAAAGCACAGAACTTTAAAATGTTATAAAAGCCAGGGGCTGTGCAGGAGGACTGGAGCGATGGCTCAGTGTTGGGGAACACATCCTGCTCTTGCAGAAGACCTGAGTGTGATTTCCAGCACCCACATCAGACAGTTTACAACCACATATAACTCTAGATCCCAGTGATCAGACACTTTCTTCTGCTCTCCTTATGCTCTAACATTCCTGTGCACAAGCCCACACACAATTAAAAAGTAAGAGTTTATATTTTAAAAAATACAAAAAGTGACTTTATACTAAATCCTTTAGGTAGGACCTCAAATTGAATCAACTTCAATTATACAATAAATTTAAAATGTGCATTACAAATCTTAAAATACAGATTTTACTTTAGAGTATAAAATTCCCAAATCAAACTAAAAATAAAACATATCAGTAGCACAATATAGCTCTACAGTGGTACTTCCCCATATGCTATGATTCAACACTCTGAAGCATTTCAAATGAGTCCTGGTAGAGAGCTGATTTTGTGTCTTGGCAAGACCTAGAAGATCAGAAATCCTCAATTATCTCATTCCCCATCTCTTTCATCCTGCTTTTAGATATATTTCCCATTTCAGTTCTCACTGGGAAAGACATCACCTACAGAGAAGAAGGCTATGCAAACCTTTGGGCAGGTTGACAGCTTCTCTGAAACCTAGCGTGTGTTGCAAGACAGAATGAGAACAACAAAGTTTATCTGACATTCATTACTCCAGCAGCTAAGGAAACACACAGCTTATCTTTCTGAAGTTAGGTTTCCCAGGAGACAGAAGACCTCTGATTCTGTGCATCTAAAATGCTTCCAAGGTACCGTGCATGGTGCCTCACTACAAAATGAGAGATTTTTAAAGAAAATTTTTGATGATTGGTTCAAGTTTGGCTCCTCTCAGTAAACCAGATGTTAGCCTAACTCTGGGAACTTTGCCTTTCTCCAACAGAAATTCAGTGACTGAAGTCTTATACATTATTTTTAACACTTGCTTCTTTCTAAGCACCTTAATTAAAAAACAAAATTAATTATTTGAAGTAAAAAAGAGTTATTCATGTATCAAGATTGAAATAGCTCACTTGATGAAATACAGTTGAAATGCTCTCAGGGAGTTTTGTGCAAGAGTAGAAGAAGGGATGGAGGAAACCAGAAGGATCAAGAACACCACAAGAAGATTTACAGAGTAAACTAACCTGGGACCACAGAACCACCAACCAAAAAGCATGTACAGGATGGACCTAGGCCCCAAAATGTATGTACCACATATGCAGCTTGATCTTTATATAGGACTCTAACAATTGGACTGTCTTCAGTTCTCTTTCCCATACCTTGGCTGAGTTGTCTGGCCTCAGAGGGAGAGGATGTGCTTAGTCTTTCTGAGATTTGATGTACCAGGATTGGTTGGTACCAATGGTGGAGTGGTCCCTTCTCTGAGAAGGGGAGGTAGGGGTTGGAGAGGAGTTTGTTAGAGAGGAAAGGAGGAGGGGCCTGTGATCAGGCTACAAAGTGAATGAATGAATGAATGGACGGATAGATAAATAAAAATAAATAAATAGACTGATAAAGTCATTATTTACATAAAGTAACCATAAGGAAGGTGAAGAAAGGGTAGATTTTACCTATGTTTGTGTGATCAGCTGGAAAGCGAAATACAACTCATAGTTTATCTCTTTTTATGTGTTAGATAAGTTAGACCCAAACCCCAAAGGTAGAGATACTCTGTGTTTGGCTAAGAAATAAGTAAAATAAAAGTTAAAAATATAAATATGAATAGAAAATGAAAAATTTCTTTTTAAAGAAAACTTTTGATGAATGGCTCAAGATTGGCTCCACTGCATAAAAAATGAACTTATATCATGATTTAGATATACCAGCAGCTGGTTTTCATTGTTTACATAAATAAAAAGACATCAATTCTTAAGGCTGAAAAGTCAGTTTAATCCCTAAAAGTTTTCACAAAATTAAAATAAGTATTACTTTTCTACACAATTGTTTTTATTTTCTAAAATAAAATACATAACTACTTTAGAATGAGGATGTTATGCCCTTTTTCTTGGGATCAGATATTTGCTCAGTCCACACTTTTAAAACAGAGCAATATATTCCAATGCTTCCTCCTCCTGTGACTGTTCAAGGAGAATAGACTATGGCTATAATGTTTAGCACTATATGACATCAACATCACTACATTGTGAAAACTTTCCTGTGTTATCAAATGTATGTGTATAAGACTGCTGTTCCCATGGATAGCCTGAAGTGCACAGAGGATGTGGTGGTTCATAAAAACAGTCCCCATAAGCTCTTACATTTGAATATTTGGTCCCCTTTTATTGGCATTGTTTGTGAAGGATTGGGGGTAAGGCATTGTTATTCTCTGTTAAAGTTCCCTGTTCTCTGTTAAGTTCTCTGTTAAAGTTCCCACAAGGACATATTTTTAACAACAGCAAACACTAGCATTTCCATGAGTATCCTACACGAAATTGTGTTTCAATTACCAGAGTAGAAAAGGTCTGGTTTTGCGTGGAGGGTGTGACTAACACAAAGAGGAACTTTAATCCAGTTTAAAGCACAACTCATCATCCTCTTCAGTCTCTCGAGTCTGTTCTTTCTGAGGAAAAAGCCTGTACTTTTGCATTCCATTATTGTATTTCTTTTATGAATCCCTGTCAATCTTTTTTCTTCCTACGGCATGGCATTGCTCTGTGTTTTTGCTAAGAAGGGGATGGCCTGATCTTGTAAAGTGATGATTCTTGCTCCTTTGTTACTGCCTACCACACAGCTTCGCAATGCCAGCCAAGCACTGTGACTTTTTGACTCCAGCTGTGTTGAACCACATGTGGATATGAGGTAACTGACCTTGCTGTTCATTGACTTGTATTATGCTTTACTACCTACTGGTTTCTGCCATTCGCTCCACTCTACACAGCTGATGTCATGACCTTTGCAGCACTCATTACTCTCCATGCTAGTTTAGGAAAGCAAATGTCTTAAATGCAGTAGGGCTAACATTATGAAAATAGCAAAGAAAAGCAGAGCTCTCTTGTCAATGTTCAAAGAAGCTTAGGTCCATTGTTTTCTAGAGAGAACAAAGAATAGTAAATCTAAACTTCTTGGGAAATTTTGTTGTGTATAGTCATCTATTTAACTATAAACACTTATGTGCTAGCGTAGTCTTTCTTACAAACATTGACTATTTTCTGATGGATGATTCTTTTATGGAATGCCAAGCAGCAGTAAATATTTCAAACATTGAGCAAGCTTCGGGTATATACCTAGCAGTGGTATAGCTGGGTCTTGAGGAAGCACTATTCCTAATTGTCTTAGAAAGCGCCAGATAGCTTTCCAGAGTGGTTGTACCAGTTTACATTCCCACCAGCAGTGGAGGAGGGTTCCCCTTTCTCCACAACCTCTCCAGCATGTGTTGTCACTTGAGTTTTTTTATCTTGGCCATTCTGATAGGTGTAAGATGATATCTCAGGGTTGTTTTGATTTGCATTTCCCTGATGGCTAATGAGGATGAGCATTTCTTTAAGTGTTTCTCTGCCATTCGATATTCCTCTGTTGAGAATTCTCTGTTTAGCTCTCTTCCCCATTTTTTAATTGGATTACTTGGTTTGCTGCTTTTCAGCTTCTTTAGTTCTTTGTATATACTGGATATTAGTCCTCTGTCAGATAAAGGGTTAGTGAAGATTCTTTCCCAGTCTGTAGGAAGACGTTTTGTTTTGATGATGGTGTCCTTTGCTTTACAGAAGCTTTTCAGTTTCATGAGGTCCCATTTATTGATTGTTGCTCTTAGAGCCTGTGCTGTTGGTGTTCTGTTCAGGAAGTTGGCTCCTGTGCCAATGAGTTCTAGGCTGTTCCCCACTTTTTCTTCTAACAGCTTTAGAGTATCTGGTTTTATGTTGAGGTCTTTGATCCACTTGGACTTTAGTTTTGTGCAGGGTGATAAATATGGATCTATTTTCATTTTTCTGCATGTAGACATCCAGTTGATCCAGCACCATTTGTTGAAGATGCTGTCTTTTTTCCATTGAATGGATTTGGCTTCTTTGTCTAAAATCGAGTATTCATAGGTGTGTGGGTTTATTTCTGGGTCTTCTATGCGGTTCCATTGATCCTCCTTTCTGTTTCTATGCCAATACCATGCAGTTTTTATTACTGTTGCCCTGTAGTACAGCTTGAGATCAGGGATGGAAATACCTGCAGATGATCTGTTGTTCTACAGGATCATTTTGGAGATTCTGGGTTTTTTGATACTTGTTCAACCATGTTTATAGCAGCTTTATTTGTAATAGCCAGAACCTGGAAACAACCCAGATGTCCATCAACGGAAGAATGGGTACAGAAATTATGGTATTTCTACACAATGGAATACTACTCAGCAATCAAAAAGGAGGAAATCATGAAATTTGCAGGCAAATGGTGGGATCTAGAAAACATCATTCTGAGTGAAATATCCCAGAAGGAGAAAGACAAACACAGTATATACTCACTTATATAGACCTATAAGATATGATAAACATAATGAAATCTATACACCTAAAAAAGATAATCAAGAGAGCGGACATGGGGTAAGATGATCAATCCTCGTTTAGAAAGTCAGATGGGATGTGCATTGAACGCATGACAGGAGTCTACTGAGCGCATCTGAAAGCCTCTAACTAGCAGTGTTTTCAAAGCAAAGACTCATGACCAAACCTTTGGCAGAGTACAGGGAATCATAAGAAAGAAGGGGAGTTAGTCTGATGGGGAAAGGATAGGAGCTCCACGAAGACCAAATACATCTGGGCACAGGGTCTTTTCTGAAACTGACATTCAACCAAGGACCATGTATGGATATAACCTAGAACCTCCGCTCAGATGTAGCCTGTGGTAGCTCAGTAACCAATTGGTTTCCCAAAGTGAGGGGAACAAGGACTATTTCTAACAGGAACTCAATGAAGATACCTGATAAAACAGGATCAGATGAATGGGGGGAGGTCCCCCCCATCAGTGGACTTGGAAAGTGGCACAGTGGTGATGAGGGAGGGAGGGAGGGACTAGGAGGGAATGAGGGTTCGGGGCACGGCTGGGATACAGAATTAATAAAATGTAACTGATAAAAATAAAATAAAAAAATATTTCAAACATTAAAAAAACAAAATTTTATAAGAAAAGGAATCTTTTCTTATATCTTTTCTTATACTACTAAAATTAATTATAAGAAAAATGTTAGACTTGAACCTTTTACCTTGAAAATGATAAAGCTTTTAATAAGCAGTTAAAAATCTCAAATTTTAGCATTTGTAAAATAACAAAATACTATGTATTTATGTCAAGCAACCAAGGTCTGGTGATACAGGTATCCCTATAGGACAAAAATGAGGAAATAATTATCTATAAATATATTAATGTTGTATTAATTATATTTTCTCTGTTATTGATGAGAATTTTATAAGTTGATGACTCAAAGCTTAATATGAGTCTTTGCACAGTTATGCTTGTAATTATCATGCAATTTAGTTGTTCATAAGAAAAATTTATTTTTAGCTTTTTAGTTAATAGTAAATATTTAGTTGTAGAATATATGTGTGTATATATATTTATATATATTAGATAATTACAGAAACTTATTTCAGGTATACTCTGCTCTTGAGCTAGGAATGCAGCCAATGTGTTGATCATTTTTTTTTCTTCCTTCAAGTTTTCCAGCAGAGTTATAGAAAATCGGCTACACAATCCTAATTTTACTTATTTCCTCTATAATTTTCAAGGGTAGTAGCTATGTAATTGTCAAAGACTAGCCTTCAATAGGTATTTGACTGTGGTTATAAAAACCATTTTGCCACTGAATTTTATGAATATTCTGTGTACCACTGGCAAAGGGGTCATTAATGTCCTCAAATCTAGTTGAAAATAAATCCGTTTTTTAAGCACAGTTTCAAGATTCTGCCTACTTGAAATCAATATGTAATAGCCATCTCAATTAAGGATCATAATGAAAACAAGTACTGTTATAAATATGTGAGAAAGAAGTTTCTGTAAGTATTTCAATATGCTCAAATAGTAGAATGTAAGGATGTGCAGTCCTAAAAGAGGCAGATGGTGAAGGATCAATGTCATTTGATCATGGCACTTGAAACACTAGACCATATGTGCAAGTGAGAATTTACAGGAAAATCCCAGGAACCATTTGTATCTGGCTAGACATCAAATTGGTTAAAGGAGAAGGGAGAGCAGCCATAAATTGGTTTTTAGGAATGGCTTCCTTGGCAATGTGCTATGGTGATGAAGCTAATAGCTCTGTTTTCTGGTAGAAAGACCAATTGTTGGGAGGAAGCCTATTAAAACTGTATCTGATAATAATTATCTAATACTGTATCTGATGGTCATTATCTAACACTGCATCTGATCGCCATTATGTAACCTTAATCCAATGACCATTATCTAAAATTGCATATGATGACCATTACCTAAAGTGCATCTGATGACCATTATCTAACACTGCATCTAATGACAATTATCTAGGACTCCATAAGATGACTATTATCTAACACATTATCTAATGAGCATTATCTAACACTGCATCTGATGATCATTATCTGACACTGCACCTGATGACCTCAAGCTTCTTGCAGCTTTCCATAATGATGTTTTCTAAATGGCCAGAAATGTTAGGCACCCTGTTAGATGTTTCTGTCTTCTGCAACATTTCTGTCTGATGTACTCTTCTTTTTGCATTGTTGGTGGGCTTTCCTCCTTTTCCAATCATGTTGGGTTTTCCTTACACCCAGACTGGGTACCAGATATAAATATTGTCTTTATTTCCTCAAAGGAGAGGGTGAGACAAGAGCTATTTCCAAGTTTTACTCACTCTGCCTGAACTCTCTAGTTGGTTCAACCCAGCTGTTGTGGCCTAAACTCCTCTCGTAGCAGACTAAGCTAGCTTCTCATGGCTTCTGACTAAATAGCTCTGCCTGGTCTCAAATTAATTTTAGCAATATATTTTAATTTCCTGGTCCATTCTATCTTCACCAGTGTCTAGTTTGTTCTCTCTGCAACCTTTCACTATAAAACTGTCTTAGTAAACAACTTTGCATAAAATTAACAATCAAAACAAAACAAAACAAAACAAAACTCAACTCTGTCCCTGCACAGCTCTTAAGAAGCCTCTCTTTCCTGACCTGCTCTCATGACAGTTGGGTATATTTTATCTCTAGCTCATTCTGTCAAATCTTTCTCTGATTCATTACTTTGTCTGTCCTTCAAACATGGCTGCTTCCTTCTATTATTCTTATCATCATTATTGAGATTAAAGCTGTGCACTAAGGCCATGTCTGTATTGCAGCCAGATCATACTGTAATCCAGAGCAACGTTTAAATTCCAGCTGAATTGCATAAACGTAGGAGTTTGTATGTGATCCCTTGCTAGAGGAGCCATGTTGCCAGATGAAAATTGCTCTACAGGTCCACAAGGACTTGTTGTGTTGACCTCAGCCAAAGGCCAAGAATTCTTGCTACCACCTGGATTATTAAGTTCCTTCCCTGTAGTTCCTCAAAGCTATAAAACTCTATGTATTAGAGGACTGGAGAGTCATACCACTTGGTGGCATCTTTCTAACATTTTACATTCTAATAGTTCTTAACTCATGGCAGAAGTTATCATCCTATTAAAATAAGAGATGGAAATAAGTGCAAATTTTGTAATGTCAAAGACTAGATGTGTTGAATATGATACTAGCCTTAGCTAAAAGAAAAAAAAAAGGTATCAGCTAGTTATTTTCTTGTCTAAACTGGGAGAGAGGAAGCAGGTATTTTGGTGAATCAATCAGGCCTCAGCCTTACACAAATAACTACAACTCAGTAAAATTAGGAGTTGGAGAGATGGTCCTCCCCAAAAAAGAGCACACCAACTGGCTGTCCTGTGCCACTTGCTTAGCCCTAAAATCATATATATATATATGTGTGTGTGTGTGT
>REGO01001387.1:51305-95848 GCA_010120015.1 Rhombomys opimus | reverse complement strand
GTTTGGTCAGTTTTGTTAGGGATAACTGGTTGCCCCTTGGAGCAGTATCTGGGGGTTGATCTCAGGGTTCCTGGTCTTTTGTACGTCTGAGGTTGGGGCTCTGTGGCCCAGAATCCAAGAGGTAATATGTGGTGGGTGAGTACTGCTCTTTGACACAGGATGCTTATAAGGAGTATCACAATGCAATATCTTGATTGAAACCAGAGAGCTGGGGGTGGGGAAATCAGCATTTGAATTAACAAGGGTAAGGCGTATACATTTCAAAAGAACATTATACCAACGCTATACAGAAGTCTTGAATCATATAAACTCAGAGATTCAGACCAGCTGAACAGAAATTAAAGTGTACATGTAAAAATGAGTTAGATAATGGGCAGGAGGAGAAGAGAGAACAAGAGAGACAGTCAGGAAAAGAGAGACAGAGCAAGGAGAAGTGGGGCATCACACTGATGTGGAAACAAGGCTTTCAGATTAGCATGTGGTGTTTCCTGTGTAGAGCAAGATGGTCTGAGCAAGAGAAGCTTCAGTCGCAGCCCGGACACTCGAAAGGTTTGATTGCAGTATGTTTTCAGAAATGTCTTTTTGCTTCATCCTAGAGAGCAAACTTCCATGTGCAGCCTTTCCAGGTGCATTTGCAGGGCTTTTATCCTGTGTGAGTTCTTCTGTTTGCTTTCAAGTGTGAGCTCTTAGTGTAGACTTTGTTGCATCCATCAGGGTTGAGCCTGTGTATGGCTGAAGAATGGTTCTCTTGCAACAATGATTGCAGGGTGGACACTGAGTTTATTAATGGGGGTGACATTTTTTTCAGGATAATAGTCTCTGGTTTGTGGTTCAATTACATGCACTATTTTTGGTTTTTTTCATTGTGTTATTTATTTATTTGGTGGTGGTGATGTTTTTGTTTTGTTTAGTTTTTGTAATATGGGCTTCTCAGATGATTCAGTAACAGGTACTTGCATGCTGCCATTTGAAATGTCCATCTCTTCTGACATGGAGACCAAGAACGGCTGCTGGAGCATGGCTAGTACACATAAAAGGGACAGTTTGCGCTGTGAAGAGCTGGATGACTGGGAGGATGATTTCCTCAGCCTGTCATTTCCTTTTCTCGAGGAACTGAGAGTAGGGAGAGCAGCAGCCAATAAGGGCTGGGACCAAAGGCCAGACAGGAGTGCCTTAGAGCAGCTATACTGAAAAAATAGTAAGCATTGATAGAGAAAGGCATGCCTACGTCATGCTTGGAGAAACAGAAAATCAGTGAGGAAGAAGCTCTGCATTGCTAGGCCACAGCTCTGTAGATTGTTGTGGTCTGGAAATACAGAGCGTAGGCAAATTCTCAGACTACAGACTTATTTTGATCCCATCACCACTTCCTCTAAGAGATCAGCTGGGCATTGTGGGAGCTCCTAATCCTGTGCTCTTTGGTGTTTCCCGCCAGGGCTCTTTGTGATTATTAAACTTCCACTCTAGACCTGTGTCTTCAGCTTTATCATAGACTCTGAGAGCCCAGGCACAGAGTGCTCAGGGTTTGAGTGAGTGGGACCCAATTAAATATTTCTTAAGTGGAGGAGAGGAAATGGCTCAATGGAAAAAGGAACTTTCAAAAGGCCAGAGAGCTTAAATGGATTTCCCCATACCCACATAGCAGAAGGAGAGATCTGACTGGCAGAAGACTGGCACACATGTATCCCACATATGTGCCATGGCATTCTCACATACATATAAACCTGTACAAAATAAAAAATAAACAGGAAATAATTAAAAGTGTTTCTCGACTGGGTAGAGGAGTATGAAGGTGATCTCAGCAGGAGCTGGCTAAAAGAGCAAACACATTATAGAGGTAGAATGAATAGGGAGTGTGATTTAAAAACTGTCAGGGTTGCAGTGTTTCAGAGAAATAGACATATGTGGAGAAGTCTGTGTAGGTCCTAAGATCACTGAAATGGTCACATCTGAGCTCTCCCTCTCTGGATATCTTGAATATGTGGCTACTCAGAGAATCCCTCCTGGAATCCTCTGTGACAGATTTTTCTTTCCCGACCTCCTCAACAACACTGACATGTGGGCAGGGAGTACAAGGACAGTGATCATGTTTGAACTGATTTAGGCTGAACAGTATGGCAGAGGTACTTCAGATGCCATGATAAGGCTGTCTAGGAGGCCAAAGAACAGGAACAAAGATTGCTTTGCCTAGTCTGCTGGCCAGCTCTTCTTTGGCAATAAGAACTCTGCCCCACCCTACCGAGTCTCCTGCCTACTTGATTTTAGGTCCAAATTCCTGCCTAGGCAAGGCGCACACATTTTGTTTCCTGTCCATGACACACAGCTATCCTGGAGGAACACGGACTCAGACAGAGGAGCCGACCATGACACTGTACAGACTTCCTGGCTGGCTGAATGCTGTGGCCTGTGGTGTCCTGCTTCTCTCTCTTCAAGTGGAAGGTGAGACTCCTTAAGTGAGCAATGAGGAACAGGGTCAGAGCTGCCCAGTTCCAATGAGTTAGCAGCTTAGCCTGTAGGAGGAAAGGTTCCAAAGAGGGGTGGGGGAGCTGGTAAAGATTGCAGATAAATGGGTGGGAATAGTGTGCCTCCCAACCACCCACCAAAGCCCACAGAGTGAGCCCTGCAGCACACAGATGGTCAGAGATGCCTAAGGAGACCCCATATCCAAAAAAAGTCAATGCAATGTAAGAAGGTCTTAGGAGCACTGGACCTGCCAGTTAGGGGTAAAAGAGCAAATGGGACATTTCCCTCCTCTGTGTGTGATGGCATCTGCTACAGACCTTTGTGTGCTGGTGAAAAATAATACACCCATGCTGCCGAGTGGCTCTGAGTTATGTCTCCTTGTTACCCACAGTTATGCTCTACTACCATTCTACCAGGACTCTGAGCAATGTCCCTGGCTTTGGGGAGATGAAGAAACTCCTACCCCCACATCCCACACCTGAACCTCGATACCCCAGATTCCCTTCCCTGTGAACCCTAGTGAAAATGAGGTGGAAAACATCAGTGTAGTGACAGCTGCCTGTACCAAACTAACCCTCATGTAATTTCTCCACCCACAGGCCAGGACTCAGCCAGCCCCATCAGGAACACACACACAGGCCAGGTTCGAGGCAGCCTTGTCCATGTGAAAGGCACTGACATTGCTGTCCACACCTTCCTGGGAATTCCCTTTGCCAAGCCACCTGTAGGACCCCTGCGCTTTGCACCTCCTGAGGCTGCTCAACCATGGAGTGGTGTGAGAGATGGGACCTCATATCCAGCCATGTAAGTTTAGGACAGAAGATATTCAGCTCTGAGCTCTGGGCCAAAATGAAATACTTCCTTCATATCAACCCCAGAGAAGTTTCCTGTCTATAATGTGTAGTTTGCCATGCATTTTCAGATGCATGGCTAAGTCTTCTAGTAGAACTTGTTCTCCAGGTTCCTGGGTCAAAGATCTGTTACTATAGGGATTAATATCTCAGTTTGGCAGTGAGAAACAGATATAAAGATTTTCCAGATTCAGATTGTGCCAAGTGATCTCTGCCACCATGGGAGAGGTCTATGGACAAGGGTCAGTATCAACACATTAACCAGTAAGAGCCCAGAGTCAAGTATCATGGACTATGTAAGTCCTTGGCAATTCCATTCTCTATGGTCACTGAGACAACTCACAGTGCCAAGCTCCAATGTTAAAATAAACATATAACCTTTCTCTAGAGATTACATGGAGGGTAGAGGTGCCCAGAGTTTCCAGACATAGGGTGAAGGAAATCCCACTAGTCTTTGGGACATTGTTGTCCACTGAGTCCCATAGTGCCTGTGTAGGCATAGCACCACAGTATCCATGTATTTTTATTTTGTTTCTTGAAGCTTTGACAAAATACCTGGTCAAAGCAGTTTAAGACAGAGCCACTTTGTTATGGGTCACAGTTCCATGTTACGATGTAACAAGGGGAAAATTGAAGGGAGTGGATCATATCACATCTTAAACTGGTACCCACAATCAAAGGATGCCTACCTACCTCGTAATGGTCAGTTTTATTCTCTGCTCATACATATCAGGAACACTTTCCTAGGGAATGGTGCCTCTCATGGTAGGAAATATTACCCCCTTTGTTAACAGAGTCAAGAAAATCCTTATAGGCTAACATGATCTAGACAATCCTTCACTGTTTCTATATTCCCCAGTGATTGTATGCTGTTTCAAGGTGAAAATCAAAACTAACCATGTAAAGTCATGTTTTCTTCCTGCAACACAGATCCCAAAATAACAACTCTGAGGCTTAATTACATTTCCAAAAGCCTAGGCCAATATAGCTAGGCTGACTTGCTTATAACTAATATCCCAGTAATTCTATTCTTAGTTCTGTCAAGCAGCTGGTTAATACTGCCATATGGCCATCTTCTTCACAATCCGGGGACAAATCTCCTGCCTCTTACTATCTTCCAGAGTTCCCCTCTCTCTCTCCAGAACTCCTACCTCTTTATTTCCTGCCTCAGCTGACAGGCCATTACTTTTTATTGACAGCTGATGCTTCTATAAAGACACAAGAAATTCCTCCTACATAAGCATCTCATCAAACTTTAGACAGTATGAAGAAAAGCGGTGACTGTCATTTCATGCAGGAATTCATTCTCATAGAGCCTCCTAGATTTCTCTAGATCCCAGATCCCAAAAAAATAAAATATATGCCCTCAAGTGCAGCCCTCTCTGGAAATTGGGCCCTCCTCCAGTTTTTCCTGAGCCTGTAGCATTTACCTTGGCAGGAAAGGGCTTTAGAAAGGAATCATTCATAATCAGAACATCTTGGAGGGAAGTGAATTGGGGTGTCTGAGAGAAAATCTGAACTAAGACCAAACATCTCTTGTATTAACTGTCTTCCATTGTCACCAGGTGTCTACAAAATGATATGATGGATTCAGAGGCACTGAAGATGATGAAATTTATCATGCCTCCCATCTCTATGTCTGAGGACTGCCTGTATCTCAACATCTACACACCAACCCATGCCCACGAAGGTTCAAACTTGCCTGTGAGAGTTGGGCCATGGTCACCTGGGTGGGAGGGGAGATGTCTTTTCAGGAAGATTAGAAAGCACAAGAACAACTGAGTTCTGCTGCAGTGTAGACCCTGGCGAGAAGCCTTTCCCTAGTGGGTCTAAGAAGGCCTTCGCACCCATGGTTGGAAGCTGAATCCTGGGGAAGGGACACTGAGCAATGGAAATTTGAGAGGGCAGAGTTTGTGTTTTATGCACTAACTTGGGATTTTCTCAACAATCTTGAGCCCTAGAGGCTGAGTCATGTGTCAAAGGGCTGAACACTGAGACAAGCCAGAGTTACAGAATAGTATATTGGTTGTGCCAATGAGAGTTGGTGATCCTTTTGATTCATAATTCAGTTTTTAAAAAGCACTTATGGAAACAACCTTCTCCACACGTTTGTCTGAGAGTGTTAATGACATTACTCTGGACTTAAGCCGAAGCTGAGATTCTTGGTGAGACGGTGGGGCTTAGAAATATGCTGATGGTACTGTAGTTCCTCATCTGTGGCCTGCGTATAAGATGCTGAGGAGTCCCGTGTATGTATTTAGCTGTACAGATACAAAGCAGTCATAATCCAGCAGGCAGCTCCACGTGAGCTTATGCTGGCTAGAAGCTTCTTGGATTCTCTCTTGACTTCCCCAGGTGATGGTGTGGATCCACGGTGGTGCTCTGGTTGTAGGCATGGCTTCCATGTATGATGCATCCATGCTGGTAGCTACTGAGGATGTGGTGGTGGTCGCTATCCAGTACCGCCTGGGAGTCCTGGGATTCTTCAGGTGAGCCTGGGGCTGAGCTGTAATTTAGGAGCTGAGCAGAACCTAGATATATCTACAATTCCTCTTCCTTCAACTTCTCAGCACTGGAGACCAGCATGCCAGAGGCAACTGGGGCTACCTGGACCAAGTGGCCGCCCTTCGCTGGGTCCAGCAGAACATCGCCCACTTTGGAGGCAACCCTGACAGGGTCACTATTTTTGGGGAGTCAGCAGGTGGCACAAGTGTGTCTTCACATGTTGTGTCCCCCATGTCCCAAGGACTCTTCCATGGTGCCATCATGGAAAGTGGAGTGGCTGTGCTCCCTGGTCTCATCTCCAGCTCCTCTGAGGTTGTTTACAGTGTGAGTGTACTCTACCCCTCCTACCCTGATGTATTGTCTTAGCACTCACTCTGTAGTACTCTGGAACTGTGCTCAGTAGGTAAAATGATGACCACAGGAGGTAACTTCTTTTCAGTACTTTCCTAAAGATGCAGTGTTTAGAACCCTCACCTCCAGCCCCCTGTGCAGTGCTTATTCAAGGAGTATAATCAAGAGGTTTTGGGGGGCTTGGGGGATTGTTTGCTTGGTTGGTGGGTTTTTTTTTCTGAACCTGTGTAATGGTTCACAAAATTGACCTAGAAATGCCCATCATTGGCAAAACAAACAAACAAACAACCAAACAAAAAACAAACAAACAAACAAACAAACAAAAAACCAACCAAGTATGTATGAGTTTGAGAGATGGTACATGAGGCTAGAGAGCTTGCTGTGCTTATGTGAGGATCTGAGTTCAATTTCCCAGAACACACATATGGCTAGGTGTGGTGTTTCTTGTCTTTAATCCAGGTATTTCTATGGAGATAAGGGAGACAGAGGCAGGAAAATCTTTGGAAAGTTACCCAGCGGCTAGACTGCTGTGGGCTTCATTAGAAAGACAGACCAATCTCACACTAGGTGGAAGGTGGGTAAGATGAGGGGTGGTGGGGAGAGGTCAGTGTCAATACTGAGCAACTGAAAATGGAAACATTTTTGGTCTTGCTCCTTCTTACACACATTACACAACATGGTATTCCATTTAGAGCCAATGACATCATCTTGGGACTAGGAAAATTTCTCTGCCTGAAAGACAGTGTCATCCTGTTCTCTTTACAGATGGTGGCCAATCTATCTGGTTGTGCAGCTGTGAACTCAGAGACCCTGGTGCATTGCCTAAGAAGCAAGAGTGAAGCAGAGATTCTGGCTATTAACAAGGTTGGCAGAACTGTGTGGCTTGGAAGGTGGCAGATAGCAAAGTGTATTACAGGATTCTTCGTTTCTATGAACGAATTGCCTAATCTCCATGGCTGGCAGCAATGCCAACATAAGCTAATCTAAGTGTAAGGTCTCCTCAGGGGTGGATGAGGGAGTTGTGGGAGGATAAGTATCTTGAGGCAAAGTGGAAAGTTGGAAAGTGTGGAGACATTCAGTGGGAATCAGAAAACACATATGATTAACCTTCCATACTGACTTTGTATGCCCCTCAGGTCTTCAAGATCATCCCTGCTGTGGTGGATGGGGAGTTCCTACCCAAGCATCCTCAGGAGCTGTTGGCCTCTGATGATTTTCACCCTGTTCCCAGCATCATTGGTGCCAACAATGATGAGTATGGCTGGTTACTGCCTATGGTGTGACTTCTTTCTATTCTTCTGTAAGCCTAGGGACTCATGGTGGGCAATGGGAACTCAGAGATTCATTGACCCATGTGCCATTCTCTACACACCTAGATTATGGGCTCTGCACAGAAAATAAGGGAAATAACCAGGGAGACCCTGCCAGCCATTCTGAAGAACACAGCAGCCAAGGAGATGGTAAGAGTCATGGAGGCACTATCAGAACTGTTAGGACTCCTATCTAATGTTAACAGATGGCATTCCCAGATGTGTATGTGTGTGGTGTACTGTGCCTGTATATCTGAGGTCACTCAAAGCTTCCCCCCCTGTATACCAGACCTCATCTGCATTCCCTCATCATAACGAGGTTGCCTGCCCATCTTAATAACTACCTAACCTTATTCTTTCTCATCACAATGTGGTAGATGCTGCCTCCTGAGTGTGGTGACCTACTCATGGAAGAGTACATGGGAGACACTGAGGATCCCCAGACCCTCCAAATTCAGTATACAGAGATGATGGGGGACTTCATGTTCATGATCCCTGCACTCCAAGTAGCACATTTTCAGCGTGAGTACATCTGTAACAAGGTTGAGGGAGAAAACTCAGAGCTTAGGTCCCAGCTGAGCTATATAGTGTCCAAGCTTGACCTGTGTCTGGATCAGATATCTGTTTCCAAATGACTGAGTGTTTTTATATAGTAAATCCTTATGGTGAATGTCATAGAGTGACATCTTATCTTGGCACAGATGAGGAAACTGCTGAATGATTGCTTGTGACTTGCCCAAACTACTCCCAGGAAGTGGGAAGAGTCATTATTTAACAGTGGGCTTTCCCACAGCCAACGCTCCATGCTGGAGCTACACTCTAAACTGTTGTGAGTTCAGATAACTTTAGATCAAGATATCTTGTCAAGTGTGTGAAGGGACAGTTCTGGGTGAAGCTCCACCATGTCTCCACATGTCCTCACCCTAGGTTCCCATGCTCCTGTCTACTTCTATGAGTTCCAGCATCAGCCCAGCTTCCTCAAGGATGTCAAGCCACCCCACGTGAAGGTTGACCATGGGGATGAAATTTTCCTTGTCTTTGGATACCTATTTTGTGGCATAAAACGTGAGGCTTCATTGAGTTCTTTGAGTTGAATTTGTATCCCTTATGGTTTACATTAAGAAAACCTGAAGGATGGCTGAGTTCTTAATCCAGTTGAAGGAACCAATTCCTTGAAGAAAGACAGAACCCAGTGTGCACTATCTCACATATCAAAACCTACATTAGGTTCTAATCTGGACCTTTCCTAGTCTACCTTGTGTTATTGGTAATAAGAAAACAATGGGCAGGGTAAGGATGAAACTGGCTGAAACCATTTAGAGACTTAGACCCTGGATGGTGGGGGAGGGAATGAGGGAACCAGCCCAAGAGTCCAGACTTGAATGATAGCTGGCATGGTGAGTGTGAAGTATGAATGGGCAGCTGCATGAAGGGACTGGGACATGGGCACTTGTCCTTCTCTCTTCAGTTCCTCACACTGAGCAGGAGGAGCTACTCAGCAGAAAGATAATGAAGTACTGGGCCAACTTTGCACGGCACGGGTGAGAGGATGCCCCTCCCTCAACTTCTGAAAGGGTGAATCACTGTCCAGGACTCTCTTTGTGTGTGGTGGGCTCCTTAGCATGCATGGTCCTTTATTACATGAGTTTTCCTTCCTTACAGCAGACTTTGGCAAGCAGTTTACCACATAGCCAGTCACTACACACACACACACACACACACACACACACACACACACACACACGGCACACTTAGATAGCTTGTATCTGTGTGTTACTATTCATTTTGCAGTGACCTGGTGGGTGGGTCACAGAATTGTGAAGAAGGCAGAAAACAAGCCATGTGGGACAATAGCCTTGTCAAACTTTGAATAGAAACTAGCTGGTCACACTTGTATCCCTATATCAGAACATATGTCCCATCAGTCTTAAAACCCTAGCCTACTTTGTTCATTGTCCTGAGCCAAATTAGGATGAAGTGACCTCACCTTCCCTACTGGGTGGCATGTCCACAGGAACCCCAACAGCGAGGGTCTACCCTACTGGCCCGTGTTGGACCATGAGGAGCAGTACCTGCAGCTGAACATCCAGCCTTCTGTGGGCCGAGCCCTGAAGGCCAGAAGGTTGAAGTTCTGGACCAAGACTCTGCCCCAGAAGATCCAGGAGCTAATGCAGGCTCAGGAGAGGCACAAAGAGCTATAGTGCCATGTGTGAAGACAGGCAAGTGAGCTTCATGCCTGAGGTTTGGAAAGCTTTTGTTTTCAGTTTGGGTTTTGGAAAGCTTTTTGATGTTGCCATATAAACATTCCTAACCTATGCAGTTACCTTTTCACCAATTTATATGACAAACCCTCTATTTGTCACTCCTTCACAAAATGCTGCCAATCTTTTGTTAGCTCCACTCAATAAAAGCTCTTGTAACAATATGTGAATATGAGAGCCCCAGGGTTCCATAGTCTCCACAAGATCAGGATGCTCTTCCAAATAGATCACAAACTACCAGCAGGTCTAGTGGTAAAGATCTGTGGCCCTGACTATGTAGAAATAGAGACAGGAACATTGCAGGAACCTAGTAGTTCCATATCAGCTTGATTAACATAGGAATGCCCGCATCTCAGGAGCAGAAATAATCATCAGTTGGGTAACTTTCAAAGAGCAGAAATGTCTGTAACGTTATGGAGTGGGAAATAACTGGGTGAGTAGGTGAACCTGATCCACACAGGCTTCTAGGGCACAGCTCTTAGACCTCTCTGATGTCAGCCACAGAGCATGCTAGCCTCTGCAAAACTCCATACAGATCATCACTCTAGAGGAAATCTCATCTGTTTCCCTTCCAAATTGCAATTGTCCATTTTTGTGAGAAACTGAACTTGCTATGTCAATAGACACCTCAAGCAAGGCCAAGAGTGGGGGTGGACCAGCAGGCCCAGGTGGGCTTTCTCTAACAATGAATTTGTTCTTATGCCCAGGGATTCTGCAGACTCCGTGAAGTCTACACTCATGTGAATATACCACATCTGTGAAGAACGTTGGCTCCAAGTGTGTCCTAGAGATGATATGGGAGAGAAAAGAATGCCCGGGCATGTAGAGCAGAAGAGATATCTGTCTCTGGTACTCTGACGGCTTCTAAATATATGGAAAAGATTTCTTGCCTTTCACAAATCCTAATAAAGCAACATGATTTCTTGATCACATGCATCTTTTCATCATGTTCCATGGGATTAACTTTCATTCTTCTGTCATTTTTGCCCTTAATGTTTTCAAGCCCAGGATTACAAAGTCTGCTGTATTTCAGCCAATTTTGTCACAGATGCCTTTTTTTCCCCAAAGCATTTTCTCAGTCATTCAGAGGGTGTGTCCTGTGTTCTTTAGATCCTAGGACCTCTACATTCCTCTCCCTCTGATGAGCGTGTTCTCATTGTTCACCAAGGGCAAAGCCATTGTGTTTCATTCAATGCACTGAATACCAGCCATAATGGCGCCGTGATCATTGCCTGAAAATCAAGACTTCTGTGTTGCCTGGTCACAAGGGCACAGATGGGTTGGATGCTTAGAATAGTCACATTCCATGTACACCCTCAGCTCCTTTATCCTCTCAACAGCTGCATGTCTGTGTCAGCTTCATTTACGAGTCTTTGGTAGGAAGAGCTCTTGGTTTTTGAGACAGGATCTCAATATATAGCCCAGGCTTGGGTTACATCCTCCTCCTACTTAAGCACAGGGCCATCTAATGCAATCATCTGAGGACCTGTAAGCCCCAGTACAGGTTAGGATGTGAAGCAACTGGCACTGCACACATAGTCAGAGGGAATAAGAAATAATGCAGTCATTTTGGAAGACATATTGGCATAGTCTTCTAAGTTAAGCAAGCACAGGCTTGTCACAAATGCTGCAGCCCCTTGCTTATAATATCCTCCAAAGGAATCTAAAATTACTGTGTGGGGGCACACAATATTATGCTTGGAGTTACCTGTAAGGGTTTGGCTAAGAAGTCTGGTGAGCACACCTCTCATGCCAGCATCCAGAGGCCAAGGCAAGAGTGGTAGAGCCCTAGGCCAGCTTGACTGCATATCAAGACACTGTCTCAAAATAGAGAAATGTGAAAACCTACATACTACTTCAGCTCAATTTGGTCTATTTTAATGAGTGCCAGGTTTGTCCTGTGTGTTCTGGGCAGATAATGATGCTCTAGTTGGCCCAACCTTAATATCCCCACTTTAGAGTGCAGGTTTGAGTTGATCTGATAACAGATACAACAGAGACAGGAGAAGATCAGATGTAGACAGGAAAAGGCATGAGCAGACACTTGGTAATTCAAGTAGGCTATATCAACAGTAGTGGGATTGCTGAGTCCCAGCACACGTGTTGTGTTGAACTTTTGAAGAAACCGCCAACCTGTCTTTATAAATGACTATACCAATTTGCATCTCCCCTGTGGGCATGCATATGTGAACATGCCATTGGCTCCATGGCTTTTACAACGCTAATTAAGAAGACACTTTGGTAGACTTCAGTCCTCAGGTTGCACTATCTGAAGCTGATCCTTCAGGAATTCAGCTTAGGCTAGGACAGGGCTCCTTGTCTGTATTTTGTGATATGTCCTGGCAGGGCTCTCTGGGATTCTGGAGCTCCTATTCATGGTGCTGTCTGTGGCTGTGATGATACTGAGGGCCATGTCTGGGTCTGCAGTTCTGCTGCAGCAGGGGTCTGACAATGTCTGTGGCCCATGTTACCACCAAAGACCCTGTGGACATCCTTGGTCTGGGATGCTGCTTGGGCCCATGTTGGTGTTCAAAGGCTGAACCAAGCTGACTGCTGCCTCTTGCTAGCTACTCAGTAGAGATGTCCCTTCCACTCACCTGTGCAGGGTGGGAGAGTTGGCCCTAGTGCTACTGGCATGGGAGATCTGATGCTGCCCATTGCCTGGGCAAATTAGAGGAGCTGGCCTCAATAGCTTAGGCACAGGAAAGCTGGTGTGCTGACAGACTAAGCTACCACCCGGGCCCAGATCCAGGGCTTTGAGTTGGCCCACCCCAACATCTACACCATCTATGAGCTGTTGGAGCAGGTGAAGGGGCCACAGAACTAAAGTGGCAGGATCTCCATGACTCAGGGCAACAACAGGCTGTCCAAGAGAAGTCCCAGTATTGATCGTATAGCAGAAGCCAGAGGCCTCAAACCAGACCAATAGCTCATTGCAATGAATATTTGCAAGTAAAGGTGTTTGGACAATTATTGCCGTTGTCCAGAGAAGAATCCCGGGCAAGATTCTTGATCTTGAGGCATGCAGACACCCTGTCTTAACTGCAGATCGGAGAGGCTACACCTTCCTTGCCATGTAGTCTGCAGGCCCTAATCAGAAGGTGACCCAGGAAGCCCTGAGCACAGGATGTATGCACAGCCATTGATGTCTCTCATCTCAAGTCACTGAAGTGGGAACACTGAAGGCTTCTTGTGAGACTTCCTGATCTGACCTTGCCTAAGGAGGACACATTTCCTTGTCTCTTGCCTGCTGTCATCATCTGCCCATCTTACTCATGGCTGCTGTTCTAAACACTCTTTGCTCAGATTCTGGGTTCAGAACCCAACTGAGAGAAGACAGAGAATTGTGTCCCAAAATTTTGAACCCACTTAGACATGGCTCATCTGCCAGGACATCTAGGTGGCAGGGTATTACAACAATGCCCAGGATTACTTAAAAAGAGAGGTTTGATCTGGGTGTGATGGCACAAACCTGTAATCATAGCACTCTGGGGAAGGTAGAGAGAAGCTTCAGAGGTTCTTCAATTGCAAGTTATTCCAGGTTACACAGCAGGTAACGATGAACAGACTCATCAGGCAGGATTTATATCTTTTCATTTATAGGTATACCCAACAAAAATAATTTGAGAAAGGGTACATGAAAGGTGTAGGAGGGAGGATACAGAGCTGGGAAATATAATAAATATTATTATTATATGGCTAATCATATTTATTAATTAACCTATTTTAATGGAATGAATTAGGAAGAGTAAGTAATCTGTGAGCATGGAAGTAAGTTCTCCTTTTACCTTCAACACTGATTTTGAATGCTTTTCACATTTTCACTGTCACCTCTGGTATGGTAGATGAGGATTTTCTATCCATGAACTCCAGGAGCTTTTGGCCTCTGATGGTTTTCACCTCATCTGGAGCATCACTGGTGTCAACATCTGTGAGGTAGCCTGCACCATGCCCATGATGAGATGTGCATCTAAGCTTCTTGGGACCTGAGAACTCAGGTGGTGGACAGTGGGAGCTCAGAGATTCATTAGTCTGGGTTCAACCCACCACATACTGAAGACTCTTCCTGGCCTCCCTGATCTTAGACTTTGCTCACACCATAAAGTGTAAACGACCGCGTAACCGTCTCGCCAGCAAGAAGGCACACGGACGACAGGATCCTTCTGCAGCAGGCTTTATTATTCCGCAATGAATGGAGGAAGACCCGCAGCCCCAAGATGGCGCTGCTTAAATAAGCCCCGACCGCACTTATGTGACGTGGAGTGACGTGTCATACCCTGATTGACTGCTTACTCGTACCCGTCTGACGGCCCGGGGTGGGGCTGTGGCTTGGCGCACTTTTGCAAGTGCACATGTGCTCTCAGAGGCTGTTACCAGTATAGAGACTGGATGCCGGCGCCATCTTGTAATGGCGCCTGAACCTCGGCTCCCTACAATAAAGGAAAGAACTGGAGGTACTCTGAAGGCTGTTCTGAAGAGCACAGCAGCACAGACAGTGAGATTCCTTGAGTTCTGCTCCAACAGACAGGGCCTCTCAGATATCCTGCTCAGAGACAACTGCGCAAAACTAAAGCCTGGGCTGTTTCTGGGTAGGATGACTCTGGCGCCCTTGGTCTTGTTTCATCCCATATCCAATCTCCCCACCCCAAAAACTGCTTTTCCTGCTCTGAACTTGACTGGCCTTATTCTGATTCCATGTGATTTCTGACAACTTTAGGCCAAGATATTCTTATGCAAAGACAAGGCAGGGCAGGTCCAGGTGAGGGGTCACTATGTCACCATGTGTGCACACTCCCAGTTCTCATGCCCCTGTCTACTGCTGTGAGTTCCCGCACCACCCCAGGATCTTCAGAAACATCAGACAACATGGTGTGCAGCCCAACTATGAAGGTGAGAAGGCCTTTGTCTTCAGATCCCCCTTCTGGATCAGCAAATGTGAGTTTTCTTTTCATGAGCCGGATGGAAACCCAGATGAGTACTTGAGGGGTGACAGGGCTCATTGTCCAGTTAAGGAAACTAAGGTTCTTTAAGAGGCTCTTAATTGCCATCTTACAACTTGAAAGCCCACACTGGTGTTAGAATCTTCCAAGTCTAGACTTTGATCTCTCCACCTGTTATTTCCCTGACCATGGAGTCAGGTCTCTTATGAGAGAGGGTAACTGTCAGAACCATGCTATTCCCTTAAATGACTTCACTGTGTCAGAGGGAAAAGGAGGCAGTGAGGAGATTAGATTAGAGCCCTGACCCTCAGAGCCTCTAGGTTTCTGCCTTCTTCAGATGTTAAAGGCTATGGTTTAATCCTGCTGTCTAGATTCCTGTCAGCTTGGATCAAGGTCTCATGTTACCAAGCATGAGGCAGGACAGCTCCAGGAGACAGGCCAGCAAGCATAGTGTGTCCTTGTCCTACAGTCCCCATGTCCAAGTCTACTTCTATGAGACTGACATCAGCCCAACTATCTCAAGGATTCCAAGCCATTGTATGTAAAGGGCAACAGTGATAGTGCGCATCTTTTCCTCTTCAGATTGTCCTATGTGGCTGCAGCATTGAGTCTTTCTCATTCCACAGCAGCTGGGTATCAAAGGGATGATGGCCTTCACTTTTCAGGTGTCAAAATTGAGTCTTGAGGAAGGATATGATTGGTTGGGTACCATTTCACAGCTCAAAAATCTGTTGTGGGCTTACAATTCGAGTTCCTTCTACTCCAGCCTGTGCTTTCCTCCTCCTGTCCTACTCCAACTGACCATAATGATATGCATAGGGTCATTCATTAATTTAGAGGTGTTTTTAAAGGGCATCATTGTTTTGGGGTGATGGCCCTAAAGTTCACGACACAAACTAGCATGGCCTGAAACCTAAGGCAGTTCTTCTGTCTGGGGGCCTGAATTAACAGGTCAGGTCACTATTCCACGGAAGCTATGTGAAAGGAATGAATTTTTCTTAAACAGCTGCTCTATGACAGAGGGACAAAAATCATTTTAGGTCAGAATGAGTCCAGGAGAGCTTCGATTAGAACTAGTAAGGGCAGAAATAAGAAAGCAGTAGGCCTGGATCCTGGCAGGTGTGGGGTGGACATACTCAGGGCCTAGGGTTGGGCTAAACCCTGACCCTAGGAGTGGTTTGTATGGAGCATGAGCTGGCAACTGCATGCTGTAGTCAGGACCTGGGTCCTTGTTCTTGCCTGTCTGCATTGACCTCACTGAGGAGGAGCTGCTCAGCACGAGGACAGGAGAGTGGTCTAGAGCAAGTTTGCATGACATGACCTCTGTGTGTGGGCATTCCTCAACCTCCCTGTCAGTGATTCTCATCGAGCACCCCCTCCCCTTAGGTGGTGACCTCATCAACATGCATAAGTCTTCCACAGTGGCAACCTCTTTAAAAGACCAGGGCACACTCAGACAGGAACCTCTTCTCTACTTGTCACTGATTATGTCCCCATGACCTGACAGGTAGGTAACAGGTTATTATTTTGTTTATAGACACATGCCTTTCAAAGAAAGGACAAACAGTCCAGATGGCTCTGCCACACACAGAGCAGACACTAATGGGAGCTTCTTGCACCTACCTCTGTACAACCACTCCTAGCATGCTCTATCCATTATCCTGAACAAAATCAGAAATGAGTCTTGGGCTCAGGAGAATTTAAAATGACCAGTGTCTTACTCTATGGGGAGTCTACAGCTACAGGAATTCCCCCCCAAAAAAGGATGGCAAGTTGGTCCTTGTTTGGCACAATGAACAATGCCTGTAGTTGGACATCCAACCAGTGTGGCTCATGCTCTGAAAGCTGCTGGATGGCGGTCTGGCTCAGACCCTGCCCTAGAACATCCTGGAGCTGGGAGGCTAAGGTCAGCTGCTTGTAGCTGCACCATGCTATGTCAGATTTTGTTCTGAGCACAAAACGGGTCAGCCTGGGGTCCCAACAGTCTGAGGAGACAGAGGCCCAAGGATTCTCTCTACACCCCAATGGACTGTGTCCTCTCCTCTTCATCTCATCTTCTTTTTCTCCTTTTCTCTTCTTCTCCAAGACCCAGATCTTCTCAACAAGGCAGCTCTTCTGGGGACTGGTGCCCACACTGTGGAGGGATGTCAAATTTCCATGTCAACCTCTCAGTGAGTCCCATGTTTTCTCACATAGACTCTGGCCAATGAAGTTGTATTACTCTCATCTCTTAGTACCTGTAAGCTGTTGTGATGTTTTATCTTGGTTGTCAATTTGATAAGATCTGGTATCAACTAAGAGACTTAACTATGGTCGTCAGGGTGCGGGATCTCTAGGAAATGTCTGAGGGGAAGAGAACTTCCTCCAGAGTACGTGGCACCTTCTGACTGTGTCCTGCATGCAAGAAGATATAAGGAAAAGCCGTGTTTCAAGCTCACCTACCAGTTTCAGTGTGTCCATCTCTGTTGTTGCTGCTGCCTTCAGCCTTCAATGTAGGATGAAGACCAGCCACTCTCCAGGAATCTCCCAGGTCTGCAGGACCAGATTGGGACTGCTAAAGCATTGGCAAACTGAGCAGATATTGGGGTTCTTAAGATCTACAGGCTACATGTGATCAGTATTAGGGTGCCCAGCCTCTATCACATAAGGCCATTGCAGTAAATCCCATTTTATAGCATATGCATACTTTATCAGTTCTGTTAACCTACAGATCCCTACTTAATAGAGTGCTTATAACAGAGTTATCTAAACTGTAAGCTAGGTGCTGTGGCAGGTGGCTATGGCCTGGCTACATGGAAGGCAGAGAGAGGAAAACTTCATGATCTCAGTATTTCAAGAATAACTCATCTGATACAGGGGATCTGCATCTCAATAATATATATTGCATATTTAAATGAGCATATATTTGTCATATTGCATATGATATATCATGATAAATGTATGACATACATGTCATATTGACATACAGACATATATATATATATATATATATATATATATATATATATATATAATGGGAACAGCAAAAATCATAAAGCCAGCACAGCTGTTTGACAAAGATCCAGCACAGCTGTGTGGTATGATGCAATCGCCATCATGTTGTCCTTCAGTATTGGTCTTTATCTCCATGGGTTGCATGCTTGGGAAGATTTTAATATTTCTACAGCTTGGGATGTTGGATTGATGGAAATTTTCTCATAAATTATTTATGTCTTCTCCCTGGACTACTTCTTTTGCGCTTCTCCAGGAAAACCCTTACCCCTCCTGCTTTTAGGGAGATGTTCTTATCTGCCCCTATTTGTAGGTCTTCCCTATGCCCTGGAGGTTGTGATTCATATAAAGAGAGACTTTTATGAGGCTCTAACTCCAAGATTCTCTTTTATATCTGCCCCTGCACTTACTCAGGAACAAGATAATCAAAATGATGTAAACTTAGAAGGTAAACAAGATTCAGTGGGCTACAGAAGTTGGCAGCAGATCACATTAGAAGCCTCTTCCTACTACTGATAGAAAAGAATGATGTGGATAAATGATAAAAAAATCAAGTATTAAAACTTTTCCTAGAAAAGTTAGTTCATACAGAGCCACTGTGATGTTGTATGACCAAGGCCCCCAAAAAATACCAAAATTAGACATATAAATAAATTCTACAAAATATATGAAATACAAAGATTGTATCATGGCAGAAATTGAATAATAACTACAAAAGCACTGGCATGAAGACTTTTCCTGAGCCTAATGAAATTAGCACTCTTGTGGAGCTTTGCTGGATTAGGTTGAAGTCTGACATCTCTGGATAGCCATTTGTTTGCCCTTGATTCATGATGATGGATTCCCTTTTCTCAGAGACGTTCTAAAAGCTTCCCTCTCCCAATCCAGATATCCCAGGTCTTGTAAGGAACGCCACCTCGTTCTCTGGGAAGACCCTTTCCTGATTAGAAAACTGGTCCAGCAAGCATGCAGGAAGTCCTAGAAATGGCCCACCCTTTTAAGGATCTTAGTTTTCAGCAGCAACCTTCGGTTGTACTTGGAGATTCCTCCTCCTGTAGAATAATCAAGTTCTGTGTTCTCCTTCTTGTGATAGGACTATGATACTGCATAGAAAAAGAGGCACTACAGCATTACATCCAAATCAAGTATTCCTGACCCCCTAACCCAGCAAATCAAGCACATTCACCCCTCAAAATCTCTCCCTGTGCCCAGGGTTTATATTGCCCTTGATTTCACACAACTAAAGGTAAACACTCTCTTGTGCTCTCTTACTTCAAGACTGCCTGAGACTGATTTATTCAGGGGAAGGATTGCTGCTGGAAACCTGAACTTGGCCACCAAGCAGGTAGGTGCCCAGCTGCCTGCCTGGGTGGATGCTAGCTTCTAGGACCATCTAGGGCGTGGCTGGTCAGTCAGCCACATGCTGTTCTGCTGTACACAGGGAATGTCAGCATCGGGCAACCACTAAAGCCTGCCCCACGTCTCTAGATTGGTGTTGACCTGGCAGAGTGCCCACCAGTGCCTAGTCTTCTTCTCACCAGACCTGTCCTCCTGCCTCCTGAGCCTAGGCCTCACCAGGCCTGTGTCTCAGCTGAAATCTGACCAGGCATGGATGGGCTTTTGCCGAACCTCTGCCATGCTTAGTATAGCAGCTTAACCAAGAGCTGTAACACTTTGCTGTTACCATAGGCTTTGGAATGCTCAAGTTTTCACTGCCACCAGCAATCGCATTCTGAAAAGCTAAGTTGTAACACTTCATGGAAAACTTTTCCACATCCCAGCATAGAGTGAGGGTTAGCCCTAAAGCACTGTGGCCCCTCCTGAGAAAAATGGAACCCCTGTTCTCCATCTGGAAGCCAATTTCCAGGCCCCTCTCCAAAACCCAGGACCTACCAAATGAAGAATGATACACTCTGACTATTAAAGTTGATGATACACTCCTTGAGACATGACACTCTGCCCAGACCAGCTCGGAGATTTTCTTTCTGTCTAGTGTCCTTGAAACTGCAAGAGTTACCAGCCTGAGAACAGACTGTCATGCTTTGGCAAAATATGCCCTTGAAACTACAAGATTTAAAAGTTTAATTGTAGGGTTGATGAGGAAAAATGATTGTAAAAGATAACCTTGTTCTTCTGTGCTTTATTTTTAAATTATTTTTATTAATTACAGTTTATTCACTTTGTCTCCCCCCTGTACCTCCCTCCATCCTCCCCTCCCAGTCCACCCTCCCTCTTCATCACCCGTGTCCCTCTCCCAGTGCACTGAAAAGGGAGGTCCTTCTCCCCTTCCGTCTGATCCTAGTGGCTGCATTGTCTTCTTCTGTGCCTTGGTTGCGCACAGCGGTAGGATTTGCTGTCGTGGTTTATTAATGATGACTAAACTTATGATCAAGAGGAAGTTAAAGCACAAGTCTGGGGACAGAAATGATATGTTCTATGTTTTGGAACAACACACATCTATCCCTACCTACTACATTCTGTATAAACAAAGAAGCGCTTTGACTGCCAGTCAGTCAGTTTGCAAAACTTCCCTGATCCCCATGCACAACCCATTCATCCATCACAGCTCTTGCATGCACCCTGCTTCAGGCCTTGTCCTCCCCCCAGGGCTGGACTGCCACAATGTCATAGACTATGTAGCTTATAAAGAAATGAAATGTGTTCAGTTTTGGAAGCAAAGAAGTCCAGGGTGAAGATGCTAGTAGATTTGTTGTGTACAAGGCTAGCTTTCTGGACTAAAGCTTTTACCTTGAGTTCTCAAGACATAAAAGGGATAAACAATGGTGTTCATGATATGATAATCTCCTAACAGCCCAACTCTTACTTTCACTACATTATAGACTGGGTTTCAACATATGATGCAACTTACACAATACCAATGATTTGCGTTCGAGACAATCAACTCATTCATCTATGTCTTTTCCAAGTAGTTAGTGGCACTTTTTTTTTTTTTTTTTTTTTTTTTTTTAACGAGAGGTGGGTCTGGACATATTCATTAGTCCCTCAAAGCTGAAAGAGTGTATAAAATGTGTGTATGTGTGTGTGTTGTTGAATATTCTTTTTTACTGTAAATGTTTTTATTTCCTCAAATGAGGGTTTGAAATGAGATCCGTACCCAAACTTTGTGGCAACATGGCTTAGGATGAGGCCAGAGCATTTCTCTTTTTTAAAATTAAATTTTTTATTATTTTTATATTAATTACAGTTATTTACTTTGTATCCCAGCTGTAGCCCCCTCTCTCTTTCCCTCCCAATCCCACCCTCCCTCATCTCCTTCCTGCCGCTCTCTAAGTCCACTGATGGGGGAGGTCCTCTCCCCTTCCATCTGATCCTAGTGTATCAGAATTCTTCAGGACTGGCTACAATGTCATTTTCTGTGGCCTAGCAAGGCTGCTCCTCCCTTGGGGGGTGTCAAAGAGCCAGCCATTGAGTTCATGTGTGGGAAAGTCCCTGTTCCCCTAACTAGCGAACCCACTTGGATACTGAGCTACAATGGGCTATATCTGGGCAGGGGTTCTAGGTTATACCCATTCATGGTCCTTGGTTGGAGAAACAGTCTCAGAAAAGACCCCTGGGCCCGGATATATTTGTGTTGTTGAATATTAATATTTGTTATTGATTTTTCTTTTAGCTAAACAGTGGTTATTCCTAAACCAGCTGTATACCCAAATCACCACACAGAGACTAAGATGTATTTAGTTTACCTAGAGCACAATGCTGGGCAATAATTACTCCACCCTAAACCTCCAAATCCTCATAGTTTTCTCTCATTCAGATTTCCCACATTATACTTGTTTTTAGTCATATCTTAAGTCCAGTTCATCTCTCCTCGTGGTTCCACGTCCTCTCTTCCTAATCTCTCTTCTCCAACTCTCCCATTGCTTCTTTCTCCTCCCCTCTGGACCAGGATGTCTCACCCTATTCTCTCAATTGCTCATCTGGATGTTTAATTGACAATAAGAGAACAAATGGTGGTATGTTCACACAAACTTGAGACAGGCGATGCTTAGAAAAAGCATCGCGATGCAATGTCCATATTGAAACCAGATAGTGGGGTAGAGAAACTGGCATTTGAATGAAAAAGGGTAAATTGTATTCATTCCACAAGAACATTATACCACTGTGTGTGTGTGTCTGTTCTTCCTGTCAAAGTTTGTTCTTATTACCAGAGATAGGAAATGTTATGGAATTCATGTTTGCATGCTTAGAAAATCTGTGAATACGTGTTGGGTGTGTCCTGGGAGTGGGGTGTGGTATCAGAAGGTCCAGAAATGTCCAGCAAAGAAATGCCTATTCCTTGTCCCGGAGCCTGTCCACATATGGAGGGGCACATCTGCCCCTGAGACCTCCTGGCACTACTACTAGTTGATCTCCTGTGGTTTCATTTTCATTCTTGCCTTATTATTGTCCCCAAACCCTCACTTATACTTTATGTCATTTTACAGAGATTGCTAGTTGTATTCATTTTGCCCCTGGGTTCTCCCAAAGCATTTTTCTTTTGTCATAAAAATGTTGTTGCCTTCATTCTCTAGACCTTGATATTCCCTCAGATCCCTACCTGGTACCAACTTGCCTCCCCTGGATTACAGTTTTCCTAGATTGTCAAAGTCTTCTTCCATCTACTTTGTTGAAGACCTGTCACCGGCCAGCAGTGACACCTGAATACCACCTGAGAGAGGGCTGGTAGAGAGAGAGAGAGACAGGGCGACACAGAGAAGGACACCAAGTCTACATGCTGATCCAGGTGTCGATTTAATGGATGTCAGGTTAACACTTAAGTAGCTAAAAAAGTACAAGCAGTTTCTCATGTAGGAGCTTTATTTGGTCAAAACATAGGAGAGCTCACTCAAGGTTACACAGAGCCTGCTGTCTGGTTACTATGGTTGCACAGAGTTTCTCGGGGTCAGAGCAGTCTGCTGTAGGACCACCAAGGTCAGTTTATGAGAGACTGGACTTTGGAATATAGCCAGAGCCAAGAGGCCGAATTCCACTGCTCAGATGCCATTAACTCCAAATTTGCCATTAACTCCAAAAAGGCTGCCACAAAGACCAAGCACAGACCGTTATCATCACAGCGATGATTCTTGCATTCTACTCTCTGAACACCAGAGGACAGAAGAGAACTATAAACACCCTTTAGCCATTGCTCAATAGCTGGACAAAGAAGAGCCCTTCCCTTGAGGTAAGAATGAAAGGCATGTCTATAGATATTCAAGGCAAAGAGGGTTATCATAGGGGCCAGGAGGTTGCATCGGAACTGTGGAAGGAAACTCATATACACGAACAAGTGCTACTGCACACAGGGGCAACAACTTTTATTGTATATGTATGGACCTTTGACTCCCCACCTTGCTACTAGGACTCACCCCTAGTAGCATCTTCACAGATGTGCTGTGATCATGCAAATATGGGCCTTACCATGTACACAGAACCCTTGGAAGTAGGGAAAATCCTTAGCAGATATAAAGTTCCAACCTAGTTCATCTGGATGGACACACACACACACACACACACACACACACACACACACTGTCTTACAACTTAAGGAGATAATAGATACTTAAAACTACTCATAAAATTATGGCACTAACTACTTTGGGACAGATATAGATGAATGAGGTTGGATTATGGGAAGGGGAAAAATCATTATTGAAGGGGAAAAAAAGAAATTGTTATTGAAGAATGGACAGTTAATCTTAAAATAAATTGTCGATGAAATTTAATTTGCAAACATAGTAGACAGAGACACTTTCAGATGTTTTCAAATCCAGTGACTAACTTGGGAACTGCCTTGTGCTGTGTTAATGTCTATGAATCGTATTTCTGTATTGAACATTAAGCTTCAATGTAATGATATTAAGAATGAGACTCAATGGAAGCCTGGGTCATGAGAACTATTAATTATCCCATATAATCAATGAAAACACAATGTAACATCTTTGGGTCAGAGAGCACATCCAATAAACCAACTGGTATCTAAATCTTGGAATTCATGGTCTTCAAAAGTATAAACTTGAGGAGAGAGGGCATATGATTTTGACATGGCCCAACCATGTGATACGTGTTCTTTGGAGAAACCATATCAAAGTTCTCCAAAGCTTCTGTTTTATTTAAAGAGGGTTTTGGTCATAGAAAAGAGGATGGTGAATATGAGAGATAAGGTGAGGAAAGAAGGAAGAAATGGTCCTGTGTGAAGGACATGGGACATTTTAGGGCTCATAAATTCACACTATTATAGGAGTGCGTCTAAAAAATGATTCAGCAGGATAAAGAGTCACATGCAGAGGATTTGTGATAAATGTAGAAGAACAGATAAGCACAGAGGCTATGGGTTAGAATCAACCCAGGCTCCTCAGTATGTTTTGGAAATCTAAAGCAGCCTCCATCAGCAGCAATCCCACACAGCATTCTTCACACAGGGCACTAAAGTTCTTTTTGCATGTTCTGAGACCCCTTCTTGGGCAGAATCTTCGTCCAGAACTTCAGCCTTCCAGCCATCAGGGCTCGGCCCACAGCGGGATGGATGTCAAGCTGTAGGTACTGCTCCTCATGGTCCAACACGGGCCAATAGGGTAGATCCTCACTATTGGGGTTCCTGTGGATATGACACCCAGAAAAGGAGGTTGAACTCATTCTGGTATAAAACCTGATCCCATGGGTCAAGGCAGTGGAACAATTAGGCCAGTGCTTAAGGGGGCTAATGGAACAGGTGTCCTGATAATACAGATACAAGTATATTCACTAGTTTCTCCTTCTTTTGGGAAAGACTACCTGACCTATTTTATGTCTCCCTCTAAGAGCAAGATCTAAAGAAGAGTACCATGGGACTGTATCCCACAGCTAAATTACTGTGAGATGACCAGTATCTGACGCTTACAAAGTATCTGTATAAATGTGCTATCGGGTAGAGAAGACTGTATCATGCAATGGAAGATCCACGCATGCTAGAAGGTGGCCATCCAAAAGGGAGTCCTAGATAGGGCCTCACATGTATAAGGTTGAAAGAGGTGTGTTCTTACCCTTGTCTTGCAAAGTTGGCCCAGTACTTCATCATCCTTTTGTTCAGCAGCATCTCTTCCTTAGTGAAGTCAGCTGGAGTCATAAGGAAGACAAAGATCCAAGGATGTGCCACCTTATGCAACTGCCAACTCATTCTTCACACTCACCACCCCAGCTGTTGTCTGACACCAACTATTGGCTTTGCTATCTCTCGTCTTCACTATATAGAGTATCCAAGATCCATGCAAGCCTCTAATTGAATTTCTGCCACTGTGTGGTATCATTTCTTCCATCACCAGTCATACTGGGAAGGGTCCAGCTTCTAAACTGGATACATTTTATTTTTGAGCTATAGGATTTCTCAAATGGACTCACTGCTAAGGAGTCATCCGGGACCTCATTTATTTCAAAAAAAAAAAAAAAAAAAAGAAGACTCATCTTTCATGCCCCAGTAGAAGGACCCAAAGACAAAAGGAACCTCCTCTCCATGGTCAGCCTTCACATAGTGTGGCCTGATAAACTTCAGGAAGCTGGATGGATGTTGGAACTCATAGAAATAGACAGGGGCACGGGAACCTGCAGGTGGAGACAAATAATGACTAGGTTCCCCTCACCTGAAGGTTTTATGATACATATTTTGTGACAGGTACCTTAATATAATAACCGGGAATTAAAAAAGTTAAATGGGAGAAGGAGCTACAGGTTGGAGTGCTAGCTATGGAAAAGCCCTTGGCTAAACCGTGCCAAAGGCCTTCCCAGCTGAGTGGTTTTGTTCAGTCAATAGAGTATCAGCAGCCCACTTTCTCCACTGTATTTACATATCACAATTTTAAACTAGCTATAAAGAGCCCTGGATACCACACTGCTCCACAGTGCCCACCTGTGACCCACATATCGGAGATGCTTTCCTAAGACCTGTCACACATGTACTCACGCTGAATATGTGCTACTTGGAGTGCAGGGATCACAAACAGAAAATCTTCCATCATCTCTCTGAACTTGGAGGGTCAGAGAGGGTCTTTAGTGTCCCCCATGTACTCTTCCATCAGCAGGTCACTGCCCTCAGGAGGCAGTGTCTACAATAGGGAGATCAGGAAGGATGAGGTTAGGCATATTCTAGGTTAGGTAGGTGACAGCCTTGATATTTGGGGAATGGCCCCTGGGATAACATTGGGTAAAGGCAAAACTGGTCAAGTTTTGAGGGGATCCATACAGAATCACGCATATATACTGACCTTTCTTAATACAGATGCTATCTAAAAAGGAGTGTGTGGGACCCCTCTATTTAGATATGAGCGGAGGTGTCTCACTATTTGTGCTGCTGTATTCTTTAGCACAGCCTGCAGGTTCTCTCTGGTTATTATCATCTGAACAGTACCCGTAGTCTGGGAGGCAGAAGACACTCTTAAGCATGGGATCTGGTAGACTTGACTTAAAACTGTATTGAGTTCCTACTGCTCAGCATATACATCTCCAGGCTCCTAAAGGATTGTAAGTAAAACTCACCACGGGGAGAACCCAACCAAACTCATCATTGTTGACACCGATGATTCTGGGGACAGGGTGAAAATCCACAGAGGGCAACAACTCTTTGGGATCCTTAGGTAGGAACACTCCATCCACCACAGCAGTGACATTTTTGAAATTCTGAGGGGCATTAAACATCAGTGCTGAAGGTTAATAAAATAAATATCCCGAGGTCCACTGAGTTATTCCACCGCTTTCTCATTTCTCTTTAGTTTCGGGGTGATCTGCTCACTCTGGAGGAGAGTTTACGCTTTGATTAAGCTATCTTGGTGTTCATTTTATACACAGAACTGAAAGAAGGCAGCGTCGTAAAGATGAGGTATTTGTTCAGAATCCCACTTCGTGTAGACCAGGATCTCCCAGAGACTCCAAGACACAAAATTCTCCCACCTTGTTAATGTCCAGAATCTCTGCTTCACTCTTGCCTCTCAGACAGTGCACCAGGCCCTCTGAGTTCATGGTGTCACATCCAGATAAGTTGGCCACCGTCTGTAAAGGGAATGAGCGGGGGCAAGAGTTTTCAATTCCAGTCTGATTGCATTGCATCTAATTCTCACACTATACTGTGTGCTGTGTGGATTGGAATAGGTATAAATTGTTCCCATTACCCTATTGCTGAAAGAAGACAGCCAGCAGGAAGTACCCTTTGTACCTGCATACTTGTTTTGTCTGTTCAGGCTAGTTTTGTTTTCTCTACCATCTTTCTCTGTGTCATGTATGAGGGAAGGGGTAAGTGTGCCAAGGTTTGTATACGAAGGTTAGAGGACAAAGTCTTGGTCTTTACTGCCCCTTTGTGTAACAGGATGTCTTTTTTTCCTGTCTACACTAATTGAGCCAGTCTGTCAGCATCCTGGGATTCTCTTGTTTTTGTCGCCACCTGACCACAAGAACATTGGGATTATAGGTAAGTTATGCCATCTCAAGTGTTTTATGGGATCTGGGGACTTGAACACAGGTCCTCAGGCTTATATTAGAAGCATTTTTAAAAACCAGTGAACCAGCTCCAAGCCCATGTATGAGTATTTTTGTCAGAGATAGAAGTTTCTAATGGCAACTTTGCTGTCCTCATAACATACTCATCCCGTATAAGGAGAGGTATTGATTCTAACCCTTGAGCCCTTACAAATAAATGAAGAGATGTCATTTCCCTATATCTTTGTTTTCTGGACTGAGCAGGAGGATAGTGCTGTGGCAATAGATACAGGATTGAAATGCCTGGGGACACTCACTTGGTAAATCTCCTCAGAGGAGTTGGCTACTATACCAGGCATCAGAACTACTCCACTCTCCATGATGGCACCACGGAAGAGTCCTTGGGACATGGGGGATACAACATGGAAAGACACACTTACACCACCTGCAGACTGGCCAAAAATGGTGACCATGTAGAGGTTGCCTCCAAAATGGACGATATTCTGCTGGACCCAGCATAGAGCAGCTACTTTGTCTAAAAACCCCCAGTTGCCTCTGGCATGATGGTCTCCAGTGCTGAGAAATGGAAGGGACAGGGGTCACAGGGATGTCTAGGGTCTACTCAGCTGTTGTTGCCCAGCCCAGACCTAGACTCACCTGAAAAAGCCAGGACACCCAGGTGATACTGGATAGTGACCACCACCACATTATCAGTAGCTGCCAGTGTGGATCCATCAAACATGGAAGCTGATCCTGTAACCAGTGTGCCACCATGGATCCATACCATCACCTGGAGAAGTCAAGAGAGAGGCCAGGAAGCTCCTAGTTAGTCCAAGCTCTATTTGTGTGCTTACTACAATATCAATTGCTGTGCCTCTGTGAAGCTCCAGAAACCCATAAAAACCCTCAGGACTTTGGGGTCTTGGCCACAGCCGGCACTTCTAGATGCTTCATCGGTATATTTCTAGTCCCCATCCCCACCACGTGTCTCCATTTGAATTAATGACACTCTGTATTGAGTAATGTCATCAATACCCAGACCCTTCAAAGTAGAACAAAGAGGAGTGTCTCCATGGATATCTCTCTGGATTAAAAATGAAAAGGATCATTAACATAGTCACAAGAGATAATCCAAAAATAGAAATTTGGGTGACTTCAATGTTAAGGTCTTGCCACTTAAGTGGCTCTGCAAGGCTGAGGTTGTAGCATGAGTCCTGGTTTCATCAAAGAGCTGGAGATTTAGATACTTCAGTGCTCTGGTGCTCTGTATACCATGCCCAGGTTTCAGTGCCATAGTGTGGTTTATAATGCCTTCTTTGTCCCAAATAAGGCAAGAGCCCACTCTGCAGTGGAGCTCAGGTTGCCTTTGTTCCTTCTAATCATCTTGAAAATTTATTTTCTCCCCAAGTTGACTATGACCTGACACTCACAGGCAAGTTAGAACCCTCATGGGCATGAGATGGTGCATAGATGTTGAGATATAGGCAGTCCTCAGACATAAAGATGGAAAGCATGTTCAGATTCGTTTTCTTCAGGCTCTCCAAAGTCAATAAAATTTTTTTTGGACACCTGATGGAAATAACAGACAGTTATTCCAAGAGATGTATAGTGATCAAAACCAATTGTGAGTCTGGACTGTTTTTTCTCTCAGCCACCTAAGTCCATTCCAACCATTGTAAAAGCCACAGGCTCCATTAAAGCTGGGGTAGAGGAGCCAGATTTCTAGGGAAGACTCCATTTGGCTGGGGCTTGGATGTTATTCTTTCTGAGTCTTGGAGAGAGAGACCTCGAGGTGTCTCTATGGAAATGATTGGCAGTCTGTAGTAACATTCACTGAATTGTATAAAAATAGAATAAGCTAAGCATTAGCAGGCACGTAAGCATTTTCTAGTCTCTGTTTCTGGTTATGGATCTGATGTGACCAGCTTCGTTACTTTGTTTCATCCAAATGATGGCTTGTTATCTGGAGCCTATAATAGTAGCTTTGTCTTCTAAGTTGTTTCTGTCGGTACTTTATTATCACAGCAACAGAAAACAAACCAAGTTTGCCATATTGGAGTGTTGTACTCACACAGGTACTAGAGGAATCAATGGACAATTCTACCCCAAAGGGTAGGGAGTAGTTCTTCATCCCATGTACAGACTTTTCAGGGAACTACTTCTGCCTATACTGTCTCCAGAGAGAACTGATTACATATACTTGTTCTTTGGTCAATGGCACTTGGCCCTGTTGGTTGTACCAGTGACTGCTAGGGTGGGGTTAGCATGTATCCATCAGTGCTGAACTCCTCTGGCACCTGACACTTATTCTCTTGGATTCAGGGGCCCTTGCTGCCTAATAGGCAATATTACCTCATGCCCAGAGAAGCCTCCTGCTGTGGTAGAGAACACTGGATTTGGATCTGTGAACAATTTGATCTTTTTTCTTCTCAATAGCATCTGCATCTAACTTTCTATGAGTTCTGACCTAGGAGCCTGGCACAGTTGTTCTACTCAGCCTCAGCACATCATTAGAAAGAAGCATGGGGTACTCCCCCACAAGGAGAGAAAACTGCTGTGTAGCCGAGATGGAGAAACATCTCAGCATGGACCAGGGCTTGGAGCACATTATCACCCCAGTGCCTAAAACCCTCTGGGCCCAGAACTTACATGGCTGGTTGTGATGTAGCATCTCTCACACCACTCCATGGCTCAGGGTTCTCAGGAGGTGCAAAGCGCAGTGGTCCTACAGGTGGCTTGGCAAAGGGAATTCCCAGAAAGGTGTCAACATCAGTGTTGGTGTTCTTCACATGAACAACACTGCCTCGGACCTGGCCTGTGTGTGTGTTTCTGATGGGGCTGGCCTTTGATGAGTCCTTACCTGTGGGTGAAGAGAGGCCATCAGGGGGAGTTTTCTGTAATTGGCTGCCAGCCGATTGTGAAGATTCCCATCTCATTGTTATCGGGACACAGAGAAGGGAACCCAGGGCCTCCCATCCCCAGTTCACCTGTGGGGTGTGAGTGTGGGAGCTTCCCTATGCCCTAGGGCCAGGAAAGGGCATCAGAGCATTTCTCTGGCCAAAGAAGCCAGACACAGCCATTTGGACACATGAATTCATGATTATTGTCATTCTTATCCAGATGTCAGTAGTAGATACAGTTATAGCCATATACCAAGAAGGGAAAAATACCTTCTCATTTTTTCTTGAATCATTTACTGCTCTCTTCAGAGCTCTTTACACCGAACTGTCTCCTCAGTATAGAGTGATCTTAGATGTCTCTGACCCTCTAGGACTAGTGAGCCCACAAAATGTGTGGGGATTTTGGTGGGAATTGGTAGGCAAATACTTCCTATACCTTTATCTACTACTGCACCAGTCCTCAAACTGTAATGACCATTGGAAAATGCATATTTCTGATAGTCTCAGGAACTGAGAACCACAGAAGAGAAAAACAACAGTTAGAAAGTAGTAATACAAATAAACTGGTGGGTAGCTGCTTCTAAAACCATTGATTATACAGGTTTTTCTATGATCAGAATTTACAGGTTGAGAACCCCTGATCTATTATTTCCATTAACCCCTGTGCCCTTCCTCCCACAAGCCCAGCCTCTGATATTCAGGATTTCAGAAGCTCTGGCTCCAGTCAATCCCCATTGCCTGTTTAGGGAGCCTCACCCTGCACATGGAGGAGGAGAAGCAGGAGCCCAAGGAACACAGATTTCAACCAGCTGTGCAGTTGGTTCAGGGGCATGATCAGCTCCCAGGCCTGAGTCTGTGCTGGTAGGGTGACCACGGTTCACAAACAAGAAGAACTTGTGAGCCTTGCCCAGGCAGAAATTTAAACCAAAAGGATGTAGGTGGAGCAAGTTCTCATTGTAGGAAACTGCTAAGTGAGAAGCTATTGGAGCCAAGGGACTGGAGGGAGGGCAGAGCCACTGTATTAATCAGGGTTCTCAAGAGTAGCAGGACCCACAGAGTGTATCTCTCTACATAAATACATGGATATGGGATTTATTAGAATAATTTGCATGCTATGGGGTTAGTAATTGAGCAATGGCTGGCTACAAATGGAAAGTTCAATAATCTAGTTGTTGCTCAGTCTTCAAGGCTGGGTGTCTCATCTGGTGTTCAGTAGACACTGGAATCCTGGAGAAATAGTTTCTAATGCCAGTGAAAGAAAGAACTTCCTAGCAAGGTGGGAGGAAGTAGACAAAGAACCAAATCTTTTTTTTTTCATGTCTGTTATAGGCTTCCAGCAAGAGTGGGCCAGATTAAAGATATCTTCCTTTATCATCAGGGAAATGCAAATCAAAAGGATTCTGAGATTCTGTCTTACAACAGTCAGAATGGCCAAGGTAAAAAAACTCCAGTAAAGACACATAGTGGCAAGGATGTGGAGCAAGGTGGGGGGACACTCCTCCATTGCTGGTAGGAGTGCAGTGTACAAGGGTACAACCACTGTGGAAACCAATCTGGAGGTCTCTAAGAAAATTGGGACTAGTTCTACCTCAAGACCCAGCTATCCCACTCCTGGGTATATACCCAAAAGATGCTCCACCATACCACAAGGACACTTACTCAACTATCCTCATAGCAGCTTTATTTTTAATAGCCAGCAACTGGAAATAACCCAGATGTCCCTCAACCGAATGAATAAAGAAAATGTGTTACATTTACACATTGGAATACTCCTCAGCCTATTAAAAACAAAGACACCATGCAATTTGTAGGCAAATATACAGAACTAGAAAAGATTATCCTGAGTGAGGTAACCCAGACCAAGAAAGAGGCACATGGTATGTACTCAGTTATAAGTGGATCTTAGCCATAAGTACAGGGTAACCATACTATAATCCACAGACAGAAGAAGCTGAGGAGGGCCCCTGGGATGAAGCTTGAATCTCACTCAGAAGAGGAAATAAAATAGACATCTGAAGTAAATGGAGGAAGGGAAGGGGATGGGAGAGGGGGTGAGGAGGGTATTGGGGGTGGCGATCAGGTGTGGGAGAGTGGAGGGTTGCATGGTGTAAGGGGGAGGACGGGAGAGAGAAATCGGTAGGGGTTTATCTTGGGACAGGGGAGGCTCCTAGGAGTCTGTGGGGATGACCCTAGCTGGGGGGGGGATGGGGATGTAAAGGAGCCTGAAGTCTCCACCTCCAGTAGCCAGGTGGGACTTCCAGTGGAGGGAGAAGGACACCAACCCACTCATAAAACCTTCAACCCCAAATTTGTCTTGCTTACAAGAAGTCTAGGGATAAAGAGCAGAGATTGAGGGAATGGCAAACCAGTGACTAGTCCACCTTGAGACCCACCCCACAGGAAAGAGCCAACCCTGTCACTATTAATGGCACTCTGCTATGCTATACTAGGAGTCTAGTATAACTAACTGTCTTCTGAGAGGCTTCATCCAGGAGCTGATGGACACAGATACAGAAACCCACAGCCAAACAACAGGATAAACTTGGGGAGTTTTATGAAAGAGTGGGAGGAAAGATAGAGAGAATACAAAGGGGTCAAGGACACTACAAGAAGACCTACAGAGTAAACTAACCTGGGCCCAGGAGGGCTCACAGAGACTGGACCACTCACCAAAGAGCATGCATGGGTTGGACCTAGACCTGCTACATATATGTAGCAGATGTGCAGCTTAGTCAATGTGTGGGTCACCCAACAATGGGATCAGGAGACTCTCTGACTCTGTTGCCTGCCTATGGATTCCTTTCTCCTAGCTGGGCTGCCTTTTCAGGCCTCGGTGGGTGGGAGAGGGTATGCTTAGTCCTGCTGTGACTTAAGATGCCAGGGTGGGTTGATACCCCTTGGGAGCCTCCCCTTCTCTGAGAAGGAGATGGAGGAATTGGGGAGGGATGTGTGAAGGTGGGACTGGGAGAAGAAGAGGAGGGGGGCTGGATATGCCTGTAAGTGATTAAAGAAATAAAGAAAAAATTTAAAAATAAAAAAGAATAAATTAAAAATGCCATCTTCCTGCCTCAAGATCTAGATCAAATAAGTGTGACTTCATACCTCAAATGACCAGACTAAAAGTAAATTTACTTAGTTCAAACCAAGCCCAAAACAAACAAAACCAAAACAAACCAAAACCAAAACCAAAACAAAACCCTCACATGTGTGCCCTCCATTTTTGGATTCCAGATGTAGGCAAGTTGACAGCTAAGACTAGCCATCACGGCCACCTCTGCTGTTTCTGTTCCGTCTGTGGCCTCCTGGAAAGGTACAGTGTGGATTCCTAAGCTCTTCTGGCATACCGGGAACCCTGTCCTCCTTCTGGGCAGAAAGATGTACAAGGAGTAGCCAGAGGCCTTTTGTGAATAGGTCATATTCAAGCTCTCACAGGAGAGACAGGCAAGAGCAAGAGCTCTGAATGTGATCTTTCTTCATCCTCAAGACTCTCCTGTGCTTTGAAGATTCAGTTTACTGAGCCTACTTCCAGGGTCCCTGATCTTTACAATGATCTTGGGTCATGGATCTTTCATCAGAGCACACTGCAATCTGGTGTTTTTAAAGACCCTTAAAGCTTCTATTCACTTTGCCATTATGATGTGTCTCCCCTAGTGGCCAGCTCCTGCCAAGATCATTTATTCACTTAACAAATACTTCTTAATTGTTTGAATTTATTTATTTATTGTGCTCATGCACATATTATGATGGTGTTCCCAAGCCAAGGCTCACATATGGAGATGAAAAGGCAATTTTTGTAAGTCCATATTCTCCTACTGTGTGGATCACAAAGTGGAACTTGGGTCATCAGGCTTGGAGAAAAGTTCTCTTACCACTCTCTGATCACTCACTCTCAACCACATGACAAGTATTTAATTGGGTCTTGCTTGCCCATTGGGTCAACCTATGATAAAGCTGAGATACATGCCTATAAATCAGAGTCTCAGAATCAAAGTGAACCATGGCAGGATAAATTAAAGTAAGCGGGAGTGGGATCCCATCCCCAGTCCAGCCTGAATCCCTGGAGGAAGTATTGTGCGGATCAGTGTCAGACAGCCTTTAGTGCACCTGAGAATTGACCTTGGCTCCAAATTATGATTACCATCATTATTATTTAAATAATAACCTAGAGCCTTGCAACACGGCACTACAGGTCTTCTTCCTAGGTTTCTCTCTGGCTGTTTCCCTGCATAATACTGTGTGGGTTTCCCTGCCTCCTCAAATAAACAGGGGTTTCTTTAATTTACTGTCACCCCTCCGATGCACTCTTGTCCTGTCTCTCTGATCTGAGTTCCCTACCAAAGGTGCTGGGTGACCATGAGGGCTAAGAAGTTTTCATTCACTCCAATCTTGGTATGAAGGAACCAGATCCCAGTGGATGTTGGGCATCCCTGTGCTTCTTAATCCCAGATATTTTTATAGCTCAGTAAGGGAAATCCCTGTGTGCTCTGTCATTCATTGCACCATCACTCAGAGGCCCTGTGTTAATGCCCATGGCCACAGTGAAAATGTGAAAAAAAGAAGACACTCAGGCTGTGTTCTGTGGAGGGAGGCAGGGAGTAGAGAGAGCATAAGATAAAGATAGATATGAGAGACAGAGAAATACAGAGATAGATAGATAGATAGATAGATAGATAGATAGATAGATAGATAGAAGAAAGTACAAGCTCAACTCCATGAAAATACCTTCAATGAGTTGCTACTCTACGCCCATTCAATATAACCAGGTTTTTATAGTCAAATGTTGGCAAAGACATGGAGCCACTGGTACTGTCATACATGGCTGGGAGAGGCACAAATGATATAATCATTATAAGCGACAGTTTCTTTAAAAGTGAAACACACATTTAACCTATGATTGAATAATTGTACTGCCAGTTCTTTAGTTCAATGAATTAACAACACCAATTACAAAACTCGTATTTCAAAAGTTCATAAGAGTTTGATTAAAAATAGTCAAAATTGTCTTCTTCTGTGGGCTGGTAAGGCTGAACCCCCCTCAGGGGGGGACCTGATAGACTAGGATCAGATGGAAGGGGAGGACCTTCTCCATCAGTGGACTGGGGGAGGGGCAAGGGTTGGGAGAAGAGGGAGGGAGGGTAGGATTGGGAAGGAATGAGGGAGGGGGCTACAGTTGGGATACAAAGTGATCACCTTCCCCCGAGGGGGGAGCAGCCTTACCAGGCCACAGAAGAAGACAATGCAGTCACTCCTGATGAGACATAATAGACTAGGATCAGAGGGAAGTGGAGGAGAACCTCCCTTTTCAATGGACTGAGAGAGGAACACTGGTGGGAAAGAGGAGGGATGGGATTGGGAGGGGAGGAGGGAGAGAGATACAGGGGGGATACAAAGTGAATAAAGTGTAATTAATAAAAAATAAAAAAAATTAATTTAAAAAATCCACAAAAAAGTACTCAAAATTGCTCTTCCACCACCATTTTATTTTATTTTTAAAATTTATTTATTTTATTAATTACAGTTTATTCATTTTGTATCCCCTTATAAGGTCCTTCCTCATCCCCTCCCGGTCCCATCCTCCCTCCTCCTTCTTCACGCATGCCCTTCCCCAAGTCCACTGATAGGGGAGGTCCTCCTCTCTTTCCTTCTGATCTTAGTCTATCAGATCACATTAGAAATGGCTGCATTGCCATCTTCTGTGGCCTGGTAAGGCTGCTTTCCCCTCAGGGGGAGGTGATCAAAGAACAGGCCAATCAGATTATGTCAGAGGCAGTCCCTCTTCCCATTACTATGTAACCCACTTGGACACTAAGCTGCCATGGACTACATCTGTGCAGGGGTTCTAGGTTATCTCCATACCAGGTACTTGGTTGGAGTATGAGTCTTTCCACCGCCATTTTAAATCCATCTTCCAGCATTCAAAGGAAGGGCTCTTTTCTGCCCAGCTACTTAGTCAAGGCTAGAAGATAGTCCCATCTTCAGGGAGTGTATGGGGGTGATTCTAGCTGAGAATCCTTGTAGCTGGGTCATGGAGACTGAAAAGGAAACCCTCTAATCAGACAGGACTCCTAGTAGAGAAATGGAAAAACCAACCCATCCATAAAAACTTTGACCCAAAATTTACCCTGCCTATAAGATGTGCAGGCATAAAGACAGACCAAAGATTAAGGGAATAGCCAACCAATGCCTGGCCCAACCTGAGACCCACCCCGTAGGAGAGAGTCAATTATTAACGATACTCTGTTATACACAATACTGTTAGACAAGGAGCCTAGCATAGATGTCCTCTGAGAGGCTTCATCCAGCAGCAGATCGAAACAGATGCTGAAATTCACAGCCAAACACTGGACAGACAGCAGAGAGCCTTGTGGGAAAGTGGGAGGAATAATAGAAGGACCTGCAGGTGCTAGGAACTCCACAAGAACACCAACAGAACCAACTAACCAGGGCCCAGAGGGGTTTGTGGAGACTGAAGCACCAACCAAGGACCATACATAGACTAGACCTAGGCTTCCTACATAGATGTAGCATTTGGGCAACTCAGACTTCATGTGGGTCCCCTAGAAAGGGGAGCGGAGGCTGTCTCTGACAAGGACTCTGTTGCCTGCCTTTTGTTCATTTTCCCCTGGAGGGGGTACCTAGCCAGGCCACAGGGGAAGAGGACACGTTCTGTCCTAGTGTAACTTGATGAGCTGGGGTGAGTGGGTATGAGGGGGTGTCTCCCTTTCTCAGAGGAATAGGAGATGGAGAAGAGGGAGGGAGGATATGATCAGGAGGAGAGGTGGGAGTGGGCTATGATCTGATCAGGATGTAAAGTGAATAAATAAATAAATTAATTAAAAAAAGGAGAAAAATCCCATCTCTTTTCTGGCTTCTGTTGTTTGGAATGTGAAATGTAGGAAAATCCCTACTGATGATGCTTCAGTGGTTGGTCTTCAACACAATGGATGGAAGAGAAAGGACTTTGCGAAGCCAGAAATGAATTCTTGTACCCCAGGGGGGCAAGTTGGTCACAGGCAGCATTTAGAGAATGATGGATTCAGCCTCTTAATGATAGAGGGAAAGTACTTTGGGGAACACAGGGGCAAACTGAATACAATTTGTCACCTTTGTAAAACGGTATAAAGTATGAAAGTTTAGGGACAACAGTAAGGTAAGAATGAAAATGAAACCATAGGAGAAGAAATAGTAGTAGTGCCAGGAAGAGACAGGAGGTCTGGGGGTCAGGCTCTGAGACAGGGAACAGATATTTCCCTGCTGGATGTTTCTGGACCTTTGGACACCACTCCAATATTTATATTGTTATATTATTATAATCACATTTAAAGATTCAGAGCTATGATCTACAAATAAGGAGGCACATTGTAGTTTTGGGTCTAGTTTACTTCATTCAGTATATTTCCTTGTTCCATCCACTTATTTGAACATGATTTTACATGATTGAGGGTGAACATAAAATTACAGTAATAATGATAATATTTAATAAGTCTGTGCCTCAGCTTCTGTAGTGCTAGGATTGCAGGAATGTGCCACACCGCACCTGGAGGAAAAATGCGGGAGAGAGAGTGGGAGCAGACAGAGTCAGAGAAAGAAACAGAAGGAGAATGAGAGTGGAGCAGCCCCACCCAGCACCCCTCTGCAGGACGGACAGTTATGAGTGACTTCCTGGCTTCCACAGCTCTGTAGTGTGTCTTGTTTTGTTTTTTTTTAAACTCAGTTGTCGGCCAGTAGTTAGAGGGACCAGAGGAGAAAAGCGCTTGCAGCCAAGCTTGATGAAAGGCTGAGATGGAGAGCAACAACGAGAAAGATGGAGGCAGGAGCTAAAAGTCTCCGGAAAGTGAGAATGTTGGCAAGCTCAAGTGGTCCTAGCAATTGAGAAGCAGAGGCTGGTGGATCTTGAGTTTAATACCAGGCTGGAATACACTGCAAACACCCATGCCCTGCCTAAAAAAAGAAAAAAGCGAAATAATGGCAACAATCTTAAAAGTAGAAACAAAGGTACAGGAAAATATCTACAATGAGACACAAGCAAACACCCACCCAGCGACCATATTAACAATTCTCAAGTCCCAGTGCAGGTGGGGATATGCAGCAATTGCCATCCCACACCTGTCTACAGGGGCTGAAATATGACGCAATCATTTTGGAAGACAGTTGGGCAATGTTTCTGGGAATCAGTTCTTTTCTTCTACTGTGTGGGTCCTGGGAAGCAAACTCAGATCACCGCGTTTGATGACAAGTGTTTTTACCCCACTGAGCCATTCAATTAGCCTGCATGACCTTTCAAAGTTAAACATGACCATCCTATGTTTTCACCAAAAGAGTTGAAAGCCTGTGGACACACAAAGTTATGCTTGAAATTGCCCATCATGGATTGCTTAGGAATGCCTGGTGATGCTTGCCTGTAATCCCACTACTCCAGAGACTGAGGTGGGAGAAGAGTGAATGTGACCCCAGCCTGGCCTCCACAGTGAGAGCCTCTCTCAAAAAACATTGCATCTGCCAACCAAAGAAGAGTCTTTATATGGAAGTGATTTTGTGCAGCTGCTGAGAAGGTAAAAGGAATAGAGGATTAGATACATGGATTGAGAACAGAAGAAAGTATTGCTTGATCTCATCTTAAGGACATTATGCTGGATGGCAGCTAAAGACCAATGATTCTCTGCTTATAGGATATGACAGGAAGAGCTACTGTTTTCCCAAGCCATATCCAGATGCAAAGTACAGCAACAGAAAGCAGAGCCAGAGTGCGTGGAGGGATTCTTGGGATGAATGGAAAGTGTCTATGGGCTCAGCCACCATTCTAGGGTTTAGCTCTCCTTTCATCTGTGCTCTGGTCTCCAGGAAAGGTAACATAGGAATCTTCACCTTCATCCAAAGGTACTGGAAATAAAAAGGGGTTTTGTCTTGAGAAAATTGATATTCAAGGAAGGCAAACTGGCCAGAGGCAGAGGGATGAGAAGTTCAAAAGTCAATAGGACAACAGGACACGCAAAAATGACACAGACGACACAAAAAGATGCAGTTTGGCACCATTGTAAATGACATAATATACAAGAGACCTTTAGTTGCTGGGGTTGAGAAATTTAAGGAAAATAATAACATAAGGATGACCAGTAATCACATGGACTATCAAGAAGAGTCAGGATGGCTACAGGAGGATTTCTTTAAAACAAGAAGACACTCCCATACATGGTGAAACTGGCAGCCAGGTACCAGGGACATGAATGTCTTCTGCTAGACATGTCTGCATTCCTACCTCCACCATCACATTCGTGACACACACCACAGCAAAAGGTCTCCACAGATGTTAGGTGCTCATAAAAGTGTGGGCTTCACAGTGTCTACAAATACCCTGGGAATAAGAGAAAACTTGTTAATAGAGAAATGTTAACTGGGCATGCTGGTCAACCCCCACTTGGCCTTGCTTGAGGTGTTTATCAACATGTGAAGTCTAGCTTCTTACAAAAGTGGGAAATTGCAATTTGGGAAGAAAAGAGATGAGATTTCTTCTATAAGAACAACCTGCACAGAGCTTTTCAGAGGCTGGCATGCTCCGTGGCTGATGTCATGGAGGCCTAGAAGCTGAGCTCTGAAAGCCTTTGTTGCTCTACTTCATTTGCAGAAACCTAATTCCTAACGTGTTGATATTAAGAGTTGGTACCCTTAGAAGGCCCAGAGTACCATAATTTGTGCATCCTACCTGGAGAGGACTTGGGGTGTAGTCTTTGGGTCTGTGTTGTGAGGCAGCTAGCCCTTGCCTCACGGTAGATCTGCTGGCAGCTTGACTTCATATTTCTTGGCCCTACAGAACTTTACATACATTTCTGCTGTTTACAAACCATGAGGCTTATGATTGTTCTTGTTTATGAGATGTAGGTCTTGCTATGTTGCCCAAGCTGGTCTTGAACTCTTGGGCTCAGGAAACATTTCCTTTTAGTTTCTGAGTAGCTGGGGCCACAGATATCTACTACAAGACTTGGGGGGGGCAGCTTGTGATCTGACTGGAGTAGCAGCTTGAACTTATTAAGACAATAGGACTTTGGATAAGCAGGTTTTCTAATGGCCACTTGTAAATACATGGAAACATGAATGAATGAAGGGTGTGGGGTCTTGATTTAGCCAACCCTGTGTAGTCAACATCGCTCAAAGTTTCTGGGTTTTGGTCTTGGAGAAGAAAAGAGGATGGAGAGAAGATGAGGGAGGAGAGGGGATAGCAGTCTAGTACCAGAGGAGTGTGAACGAAGATGGGAGCACTTAGGGACATAAACACCCACACTTACATGAGAGCCTTTATGGAGTAGGTCTAAAAGTTTGCCTAACATTTTGAGTAAGGAATGGCAAGTCCAATGCTGGACATACATTTTGGCCTAATGGACCAAAAGGTTGTAGAGGTTGGAAACTGTTATGTTAGTGTTGCAATTAATGCAGTCTTCTAAATGGGCTAAATGGGTGAGAATCTCAGGCTAACTTCAATTTTACTGAAGTTCACATACCTTTTCTTACACTGAGCACTATGCATTTTGGTTCTTGCCATGAGACCCTTTTAACTCTTGAATCTTCTGGGGCAGAGTCTTGGTCCAGAACTGCCACCTTTTGGCCTTCAGGGTTTGGCCCACAGAAGGCTGGAGGTTCAGCTGCAGGTACTTCTCATCTTGGTTTGACACTGGCCAGAAGGGCAAACCCTCGCTGTTGGGGTTCCTGTGGATGTGCCAAACATCAGGAAAAGATGAAGGTCACTCTCGTCTAAGGCCTGACCTCCCAATGGGAGTTAGGGCATTGGACTAAAAAAATTAGGGGCCTGATGGTGCACACATCCTGATTTAGGGATACAAGTATGATCCACTAGTTTCTATTCCATGTGGAATAAGGTTATTTGGCCTTATTCTTTAGGCAAGGTCTAAAGAACAGTACCACAGTACAGTGACCCATTCACAGGTCACTGTGAGCTGGCCACTAACCAACACCTACAAAGTGTCTATCTCCATGTGCCTTGGGTACAGAGGACCCTATCGTATGATGAGGGATCCGTGTATGCAAACGGATAACTACATGGAGACCCAACCCTTAGGAGGATAAGGGAGGAGCATCCCCTTACCCATATCGTGCAAAATTGGCCCAGTACTTCATCATCCTCCTGCTCAGCACCTTCTCCCGCACAGTGAGGTCAACTGCAGATGAGAGGACAAGGGCCCAGATCCCAGCCATTTAATGCAGCTGCCCAAGTCATGCTTCATTCTCACTATGTCAGCTCTACCCTAAAACTGAACTCTAGGCTTAATTCCCTCCCTTCTTTATAACCCACCACCCAATATCCATTTAGTCTTCTAAGTAAATTCTCCCAGGCCCATTCCTGATCCAGTGAATCCTCATTTCCTCCAGCACATGCCAAACTAGGAAAGGACCAGACCCAGCATAGGGTTTGAGCTGTGAGGTGGTACAGACTTGATGCTGCTTTCCCCAGAGCCTTGGGGTCCTAAATTGGACTCAAAGCTCAGATATCCTTCAGGCACAAACTTGGTTCTCCATCCTGTTTGTGGAAAATAAGAGGGACTCACATTTAGCACCCCAGAAGAAGGATCCAAAGATCAGGAAAACTTCATCACCATGGTCAGCCTTTACGTACCATGGCCTGAAATTCCTGAGATAGGTGGCCTGATGCTGGTGCTCAAAGAAGTAGACAGGGGCATGGGAACCTGAGGGCGAGGACACATGGTGACATACGTGAAGCTTGCCTCGTACAGTCCCACCCCACATTTGGTAACAACATAACTTGATCTCAAGTTATCTCAAATCAAAACAGTTGAATCCTGGAACATTGGCTGTAGAAACTCCACTGTTAAATAACGACTCTGCCCTTCCCAGGGGCAATGGTATGTGAAGTCACAGACATCACTTAGCTGTTTCATCATCTGTGCCCAGATAAGATGTCACTTTCTTACACTCAACATAAGGATTTACTAGATAAAGACTCTTAGGGTTTGGAAACCGAGGTCTGATCCAGACACTGGTCAGGCCTGGACACTACAGAGCTCACTTGGACCTAGAGCTCTGAGCTCCTCCCTCAGCCTTGTTACAGATGTACTCATGCTGAAAATGTGCTACTTGGAGCGCAGGGATCACGATCAGGAAGTCCCCTACCATGTCCGTGAACTGTTTTTGGAGGGTTTGGGGGTCTTTAGTGTCCCCCATGTACTCTTCCTGTAGCAGGTCACTGCACTCAGGAGGCAGCATCTACCACATTGTGATGACAAAGAATGATGTTAGGTAGTCACTAGGATGGGTAAGGAACATCGTTAGGGAGAAGGAATGCAGATGAGGTCTGGTATTAGAGGAAAGCTCTGAGTGATATCAACCAGCCAGCCACAACACACACACACACACACACACACACACACACACACACACACACACTTCACAGGATATCTTAGCAGGATATTGAAACATCCTCTCAGTGGGGGCAGGCCTCAAAGATTCTCACCATCTCTTTTGTTGTGATCTTCATAATAGGCTGTAGGGTCTTTCTAGTTATTTTCTTTATTGTCTGAGAAGCGCCGAAGACCTGGGGTATGTAGAATGTTTTGAGTCTGAAGTGGGCTGGATATGGATCAGCGAATCTCTGAGTTTGCATTACCCACCATAAGAGACCCCCCACACACAGAAGATTCGACCCAAGCCTTACCAGTTGGAGAGTCCAGCCAAACTCATCATTTGTGACACCAATAATGCAAGGGACAGGGCAAAAGTCAGCAGAGGCCAACAGCTCTCAAGGATGTCTGGGTAGGAACTCCCCATCCACCATAGTAGGGATGATCCTGAAGACCTGAGCGGCATTCAAGGTTAGTACTGAAGATCTCTCTCTATCTACATATACATACATACATACATACATACATACATACATAAATACATACATACATACATATTTTGATGACCATTGAGTGTTCTCCATTTCCCCATATTTTAATTTGTCTCAGGATGGTCATTCCTACCACACCTCCCCCATCTCACCCCCGATGAGACCCCACATTTAGATTAACCTTTCATTTGCACCCAGGACTAAAGAAACGTTAAGCCATGCAGATAAAGTAAATTGTCTAGAGTAGTGAGGATTTGTAGTCACATACCCCACTGTCTACCCTCTTCCCGGCCACACAAGTTCTGCCAATCTTGTTAATAGCCAGAATTTCTGCTTCACTCTTGCCTCTTAAGCAGCGCACCAGGGCCTCTGAGTTTGAAGCCTCACAACCAGATAGATTTGCCACAGTCTGTAATGGGTGTAGGCATGAGCTGACTCATTTTTTCCTGGTAAGCAGGACTATATTCCCAGTCCCAAGTGGGTACCAGTGTCCCTAAATATACCACCCTGTTATGTGTTATGTACAGATTACAATACAGTGTGAAACTGTTCCCGTTTTCCTGTTGCTCAGAGTTGACAGCTGAGAAAGAGGTCATTCTGTCTGCCAGTTTCTGTGGTTGCCTTTATGTTCATATATGTTTCTGTTTAACAATAGTATTGTGTGCTGCATTTTGCCCATGAAAGTCAGAAGACAACATTGGATATCACTGGTCATTTTTCTCCTTGTTTGAGACAGGTTCGCTTGTTGTTGGTTGCCACCTACACCAATGTAGTTGACCTTCAACCTTTAGGGCACCCTTGCCTCTGCCACCCACTTCACCATAGAAACAGTGGGATTGCAAATAAGTACTACTATATCTAGCCTTATGTAGTTTCTGGGGATTTGACCAACGGTCCTCACACTGGCACAGCAGGCTCTCTTACCCACTGAATCATCCTCCAAACCCATGAATGCTTGTTTTGGCCAATGATGGAAGCTGATGAGGGCAGCTTTGCAAACCACATGCATAGAGTACAGGGAAGTAGATTCTAATCCTTGAACTTCTTAGAAATGATTGGAAAGAAGCTATTTTTCATGGTACTTGATTCCCCACTGAATAGAATACTGGAGTACCCAGAGGCTGAGAGCTAAGACAGAAAGTCAGGGCTGGGATGATGAAGGACACTTACCATGGAGACCATCTCAGAGGTGTTAGATATAAGGAGAGGCAGCAGGGCCACCCCACTCTCCATGATGGCTCTGTGGAAGAGTCCTTGGGACATGGGGGACACAACATAAAGAGACACACTGATGCCACCTGCAGACTGGCCAAAAATGGTGACCTGGTTAGGGTTGCCTCCAAAGTGGGCGATGTTCTGCTGGACCCAGCGCAGGGCGGCCACTTGGTCTAAGAAGCCCCAGTTGCCTTTCCCATGCTGGTCTCCAGTGCTGAAAAGTAGAAGGGACAGAAATCACAGGGTTGTCTAGGTTCTGCTCAGGCCACATTGCCCATCTCTGGGCTCACCTGAAGAATCCCAGGACACCCAGGCGATACTGAATAGTGACAACTACCACATCCTCAATGGCTGCTGTCGGGAGCCGCATTCGCCATTACATGATGGCGCTGGCTTCCTGCTTCCTGGTTCTTCTTGCCAGAGCTCACCTTACAGCAGCGCATGCGCCACATGATGCTAATA